>AZLU01000025.1:270086-300101 GCA_002224055.1 Pezizomycotina sp. ARF18
GGGAACTTACATTTACTTTACCTTGAGGCCGCATCACAGTTATACCCGCATTTTGTGTGAGTTTATGGAATTCGGTCGAATTCCGAATTCAAAGTCGAGAAGAAAAGGGTTCACGTAAATCAGGTGTTGAGAATGTTGATCTGTTGATATGTTGGGTTGAAATATATAGTGGTGATAACTTGAACTTGCGCGATCTCGCACGAGGCGTTTCAAGGTATGCGGAATGATACGATAAAGTAGTAAAAGGTGATGATAATAGTCCACTTTCTCTTATCTTTTATACAGCGTGCATTCGAGAAATATCGGTGAGCTAATGGTAGCTAACCAACTGTGTTTTTCTAGTCTTTGCCTTTTTGGTTTCTCTCTAGCGCACACCCACTGCAATACGATAAATTTTTGTATAGATATTCTGTTATACTGTTAGAAATGATAACTTGACAGGGTATGAGATTCAAATAAAAGCTAGTAAAAGCCATAGGAGACCCCTGCAGTCGGATCAACCCCTAGGCCGGAATGATGGGAGTGAGCGGAACGGAAGGACGACACGAAACGGGCCTTAAGGAAAGATTTGGGGGGAGGGGGAGGGGGATGGGAATTCGTGAAGTTTATATATTGATGATAGTGGTAAACATATCGCCTCTCTTGCGAGAAACGCGCCTTGAAACCGAGAAAAATCAAGTAGGACTGAGTAACTTACTTGGAAGAAACGAGATGCGAAATTTCCCCGGCTTTTTCGCGATAATAAGTTCCTTTTTCTTTTTTCTTTTTTGTTTTGGTACTTGAGCTGCCTGTAGTACAGAATAGATAGTTGCAGTGTAGTACAAAAAAGCTTGAGGAAATTAAGGTTAGAAATATATTTGATCGTAAGGAAAGAGATCGTGGTATCTGAAGGTCATTAAAGTGTTTTAGAAAAGAGATAGAGAGAGATAGAGAGAGATAGAGAGAGGAGAGAGAGAAATCTAAGAAGAGCCTCGAAACAGCCCTCAAGTTCGTCGTCGATAAAATATTATGTATCGCAAAAGATAAAATAAAATAAATAAAATAAAACGAGAGGGAGAGAGAAGCAAAAAGGATAGGAATATACTTAATTAAAAAAAAAAAATAAAAAAAGAAAAAGAAAAAATTCTGCAACGGAGATGAAATTCCCTATTATTATTCTTTTTTTTTTTTTTTTTTTTTTTTTACTCCGTAATTTGTAAATGGCAACTATTGTATACACTTAGTATCCTTGATAATGGGGGGGATAATAAATTATTTCAGTGGCGGTTGGAGGTTGGCAGGCACTGCCAGGCAGCAGGCAGGTTATACTTAAGGTACTTAAGTGTTATTATTATTTTTACAAAGCAAAAGCAAAATGCAAAATAAGCAAGGCTCGGCTGCCTTTCTAATTTTTTTCGATATTTTTTTTTCTTGATCTTCTCTCTTTCTCTATAATTCCCTATTCGTCAAAACGGTACCAGTTGGATAGAAAAAAAAAATGATCATTGGCCGATCGTCATACACCTCCCCCCCCCAAAAAAAAAGTCCCGTAAACCTGTTTTTTCTTTCTTTTTCGTTCTTTGTGGCGCCTATTTAGGGATTCGCTGTTATGGCGGAGGGCAGACGGTGCAGACAGCCGTCCTCCATCAAGCGATAAACCCGGTACCGGTAAGACTTAGGTGAGATGGGGTTACGAATATTTTTTATTTTCTTTCCTTCTTTATTTATCTTTCTTTTTCCTTTCGATAATTGTAGCAATGTATGGAACTTTTACTCTATCTACTTAGAAGTGTTTCTCTCGTGTTCTCTCGCAAGCACGGGCCAAGGCTCGCTCGCTCTGGTGGGTTCCAGCCTTGTACTGTGCGTCTCGAGGCTCTGGAACCCCCACTGAAAACCGCTACATCTCTCTCGTCATTTGTGCTAACTTCCCCCATGCAAAATCACTAGCTTGGGTTTCTCTCTGTCTGCCCTGTCGCTTTCCGTTTGAATAACCTCCCAACGCAAAAGACAATTTAGTCAGTTAGGTAGTTGGAACCAGATTTCTAACGCCGAAAGGCCATCATCATCGTCAGTATCGTACCAATCAAAGTCGTTGCGCCAATGTGGCCAGCACGAAACTTTCTGTCATCCGTTAGGTCGAATTTTACGGTAGATATCGGTCTCCCGGGTCTCTTAAGAAAAATCGCCGGCTCGGCATTAGGATACCTCTATTATTCAGAGAATGAATAGTATTATTTTTGTCCTTCAGCATGGTTACAAAGCGAAATTTCTGGAATCCCAGCACGGCACGACGTCCAATGATATATTGGCCACCATAAATTTGAAAAAAAAAAAGCGTCCTACACGTTTGGGGAAAAAACTTTTTTTTTTCTTCTTAATATTCGCATGGTCATGATGGTCAACTCCATCCTGATGCAAATCCCTTTCCCATTCAAACGAGTTTACTTCCAGAAACGGGTGCTTCTGGGTTGATCTTGATGCGGCAAGGTATCATAATATCAAATAATATAGTCGGGATCGCTTTCTTTCCCCTCCCCTATAGGCTATGAGATATCACTTAATATTCCATTCTCGGATAAAATCATCTGCACGTGAGTCAGGGCTGTATAATATTCTTGGCGAACAAGCGTTTTTAATATCAGGGTTCGGCCGGGAAATGCGCAGTAGCGTCTGCATTTGACTTGTACTTTGCTCTGTAAGTGTGAACGGCACGAACGGAACAATCTATCGGAATTTTCACAAACCGCTCTTTCTCTATTTGCCTTAAGGTATTCGATTCCATCTTCCCCTCTTCCGTTCGATTTCAGGGGTACGAACCGACGTTTTATTTCATTTATATGTTCAACCTCGAGATTCTTAACAATTCTGTAACATATAAATATTTATCACCCGCAAGCTATGACGGTGAAGTTACCCAACATTTCTTTTTAAGTCGTGAGCAGACAAAAATGATAGACATCTAGTAACACAATGAATGCATGTTCCCCTCTCTACTTTATTCCTTTGTTGAAGTTATGATCATCATTATATTCAAAAAGAAGGGGACAACTTTAGCTACTTATTTTTGTTTTATTTATTTAATTATATTCTATTTTTTATTTTTTATTTTTTAATATTATTATATTTTATTTCTTGAAAAAAAGAACGAAAGAGCAAAAGCGCTACAGCTGCATTATGATCAATCAACAAACGTTTCGACAGGGCCGGGGAGATCAATATATTGCGAATGCTCAGAATACGTGCAACATCGAGCATGTCCAAGTGGTTTTCTGAGATATGAGATGTATCTCTTTTCGACAGCGCAGAAGTTTTTCTTACGCTAACTAAAGTGCTGCAATTATATGAATTATTCAATTGACTAATAATAGTCATATGCTCTTCAACTATCAAGGAGTTGAGGAGATTAGCATAGTATTCAAAAGAAGTAGATCGTCTCCCGAAAACTCGCTTTTCCTATGCCGGTCCGGATAGCTTTAGAAATGAACCACTAACTTTTCATTCTTCTCCTTCAAGCGAAAATATGGGGGAACTCCACTTGGTTCACAAAGCTTTGCTAAAAAGAGCCAAGTTCTTTGTACGCACGAAGGACATCCGAAGGGCCTCACTGTTGAGATTAAATTCTATTAGCACAAGAAGCAATTGAGGGATGGTTACTGCTATGATCTTCTCGCCATTCATGCAATTTCGTCTTTACAAAGATCCTCTTACGAGAGCGACCCAGTGTTTCGATCGGCTGCAGACTTCAAACGACCTCTCGCCTTGATACTTTAGCTCCCAGTGGCAAATGCAGGTTGGATATTGCTTTTCATTTCACTCTTTCTGTCAGCTGACAACTTATGTAAGACGCTATTTTGCTTTTCTCTCTTAAATCTTCAAGGTACACCCGTTCACCACCTCACAAATAACCTGTCTCACTATCCTCGCCTCGGCCCCGTAGGTGAGAGCCAGACACGTTGTTCGGATACTCTGAAAAAGCCCAGAAGAAACCCTTCACTTCCGTTCCGTCATGTAACAGAACGTGTTTTTAACTCCTATATCGTTCGTGCAATGGGAATTTGTGTGCCATGATCGACTTCTTTCTTTCGCAGAGCGCCTGTGCATAGCTCGAAGTGAGATTGATAGGATACCGACGAAAGAAATATTTCGGTACCCCTTGCACGCTGTATGCGCGTGAACCCGTGCGCTCGTACACAATTGATATACAGCGTCGCATAAACTGCAAATGCAAATGCGTCTTGACACGAGGCTCGGTGCTCCTTATATTGTATATCTAATTTACTGGTCATCGGATGAAGGACCTGCGGTCCGTCTTCCTAAAGTGCCTCAAAGATCAACGGTTACAATAACTAATTAAAAAGAAATGAAAGTTTTTACCTAGTGATATTCAAGCAATCAATGCCGCTCATAGGGCTGGAGGGGCTTTTTCGGACAGAATCCATTCTCCGATCCCGAGCAGAAGACTGTTCATCCAATAACCTCCCGCTGTCTTTTTCCGGGAGAAGGTTCTTTCGAAATAAAGTCTAGTAGTCACGAGGACTCTTCTGCAAGAATAATATCATTTTTTTTTTTTTACTCTTGTTTTCCAATGTTTATCGTCCACTGCTCAGCATTGTTTTTTAATTGTCTTCTTTCATGACTTCGCTTATACCTTTTTAACGGCCCATCCATGCAGCAGGGGAACTCCTCCGCGAGACTCGATATCCATTTCGTCTGCCGTGATGAAAGTTCTCCCTCCCTACGCGAGCACCGCAGATTTTAAATAGATGTGTTTTTTTTTTTTTTTTTTTTTTTTCAGGAGTCCGAACGAGCGTTCGGATATTTCGGGGTACTTCTTTCGTGCGCTGCAAAAGTTCCCTCGAGGAGGAGGAGGCTACAGGATGCTCAGAACCAGCTTCCACGATGTTCTACTTCATCATCCTTCTGGACAGAACAGTAGGCTGCCGTTTGGCTTCTCGAAGAGTCCCTCCTGTAAATTACAGGATTTCACGGAGGCTTTCGGTCCTTCTTTTCCTTTGCTCTCCACCGGCTTTTGAAAGTATATCAAATAATCCTTTTTTACCTTTACCTTCGCGCGAGATGGATTATGTGAATCGTGAAAGAAACATTTTTTATTCTCATACCCGTTGCTGCATGTTTTTTCTTTGCTGCGAATAACCTGCATTTCGGGCAATGCCTGTCAACTTCTGGTCCTTTTTTTCGTGCGATGATAAACCGTAACCCCCGACCGCCGAGAGACAATTTTTAGCAAGCCTCGGTAGAACTAGGAGCTTGGGGGTGGCGTTTTTTTCGTTCTGCTGCGCCATTTAGCTCTTCCAGGGTAGCCGAACTCGATAACCGAGGAAAACGACACGCCACGGCGATAGATCGTTACACAAAGATAATACACTAAAATAATACACTAAAATAATACACTGAAAAACGTTAGCCTTGCGAATACTTGCGAGGTGAGAGACATGGTTTTTCTATTTGGAAGCATGGGGATGGAACATTATGAGAATTCGAGTGCTGAAGTTCAGTTTCGACGGTAATCATGCGGCGATGTTCGTTGTTCTTATTCTAGATAATTATATTACGCTGCTAATTAGTCTGGCCAGACTAGCTGCTATAATAATAAGAATTGATGAAATCGCTTAGGCATGGATCCGGAATGGTCAATTAAATCAGAGAGCTTTTCAAAACTGTGCAGAAGACTAATAAAGTATAAACGACTTGCAAATTCATGCATCAAATACTAATCATTGATGATGTTGCTAGTGTGATACATCCACCATCTAATACAAGCTCCATTTAATCCGTTCCTCAAAAGGAAATGCCTAAGTGTTCTAAAAGACCCCCAAGAAAAATACAAATATGAAATGATCATCACATCGTTCCTAGGGTTGATACAATTCGGGAGTCCAAAAAAAGATAGAACTTTCGTACGTCTAAAACAACCAATAGGGTTTCAAGGAAGACAATAGAAGCCTCCGCAAACGAACTTGCCTATAGATCCGCCGTTAGCATAACGCGCCATTACCTTGAATAAAAGAGATATGGTAATACTCACCTTGATAAATTCAGATAACAGCGAATAATTGCAAACACCCTGTGACGCAATATCTGCCCATTTCCCTTCAAAACCCCCCAAAGAAGAAAAGGATACCAAAAGGAAGATGACCTCCAATAGTCTAAAAACCAAATATGTAATCGTCCCCCCTTCACCCACTCCCCTGCTCCACCTCAGAACACGACCGCGCTCTTCCCCTTCCCCTTCGTAATCTTCGTTCTCCTTATCGCTGCTCTCGGGCTCTTCTTCGTGATCTACATTGCACCGTTACTTTCGCCCGTCAACTCCTCTCCCAATTCGACACCTCGACGGGGTCAACGGGCAAATTACGTCCGTACGCCTCCGACAGCATCCTATCATCCCTGTACTATCCGTATCCATATCCACCCCAAATAAACGCCCACGGATACCACCACGGACTCGAAGAACACCCAGGCGCGAATATCAGCAGCAGCGAGAGGAACGGCGCCGACAGCGCGGCCCAGACGAACAGCGACATGCTCCTGACGTCCTGCTGCACCTGCTGGTAAAGCGGCGGCGGTGTGCGCGCGCGCGGAAGAGAGTAGGTGTGTCTTCTGCTTGTGACGCGGAGACGTGGCTGGAGTAAGGAGGACACAGCGGCATGTCGAACCGGGGATCGGAAGGGATCCATTTCGGGAAATACGGGGTGTTCAGTAGTGGATATTGGCTGGGAGGAGCGGAAAGGGTTGTTGTTGTTATTGTTGTTTTCGCTTCTTGCGGCTCTGGCTCTGTCTTTGGCCTTCTGGCGGCGGCGAGGGGATGGGGGGGTTGCTGTCGTGGATTCGATTTCCACGGAGGGATGGAAGGATGGGGCCATTGCGAAAAAGGTCTGGTCTCTTGCTCCTTTGGGAGGTGGAGATGGCGTGTGATGTTTTGAGACGAGGATTTGAGCTGATGTTAGAAGATAATTGTAAGCTGCGTTGAATGAAGGTGCGGAACCCTGCGGTGTTGCTTTTCTGGCAGATCGCAAAATGCTTTGTCGAAGACTGTAGGGCAGTAGTATAGTAGGTTACTCTTTGCTGGGCGGCGTTGTAGAAATGAACCTCCTTTATATAAACTGCCTGTGCTAAAATAAAGATGTTATTTGAAGAAGGAATATCGACTATGAAACTAAAGAGCATTTTGATGCGATCTTTCAACTTGTAGGGTCGATTTTAATTACAAAGGAGTAGGTGTTGACAAGTACCTAATAATATTAAACATATAAATAAACGCATGGGATTGTTCTCCAATCCAATTACTCTGCTGCCTTTTTCTATTGGAGGAGAATATAAATGACTTGGTAGACTCTAGATTGATTTAATAGAAACAAGTAGTCACGAAGGAAGTTTAGTAGCTTTCCGAAAAGATCTTGAGAAAAACAAATAAGCGTTCATCAAGTTATATACAATACGGTAGTCGGAAGCCATTAGTATAAAAGCGTACACATGTTTAAATTGTCCCTTTCTTCTCCATCATGATCTGTCATGGCGTACCTTTGAAAGGGTCGAGTGGTAGGATATTGATGCTCGGGTCTTTTATATACCTAAATTCTAAATAGCTACAAGGACTGGCAAATACAGAAAAGAAAGAAGGAATACATATACATCAAACTAGAATCTATTTTGAAGCATTGTTTACCATTTGCCGTCGTGATATATACCCAAAGAAATATTGCGTGATATTAGTTATAAGAAGCTGCCAGAAGCTTGAAAAATAACAACTGTATGAGAACTTATCACGTTTGAAATTACAGCATCGCAGACAATCGATATAGCAAAGAAAGAAGGGGGAGACCTTATAAGTATACATTAATAATGTAAGGGAGATGCTCAGAGAAGTTGAAAAAGCGAACCAAGATGTAAGAAGAATTATAAAATAATGATATTGCACATGTTATAGCAAAAGCTTGGCCCAAACGACGAAAGATAGAAAGAAAGAGTAAACTTGAACAAGGTCTTACAAAGACAGGTTACAGAAGATGAAACGAAAAAATAAGATGAAAGCGATGTGAAAATCCTTATCTATCAGAACTATTCCCTAAAGTACAGAAGAGATTTTTTGTGATGTTGTATACAAAAGTGAAGAATCAACAAGACAATAGTAAAGAAAAAGCCGACCTTTAATAAAGAAAAAAAAGATGAAAACCTTTCCATCAAGTTAAATTGTAATCAGGTTAAAAAAAAAAAAGATCGTGAAAACAATAATAAGAAGAATTAAAAAGAAAACCATGATGTAATATCCCGATGAACATGATCCTTTTTTTTTTTAAAAAAAAAAAAAAAAAAAAAAAAACAAACTTAATAATAAAATGAATGAAGTCCTGGAGCTGGAGGAAATAAAAAAATTATCCTAGAAATTAAAGGGAAGCCATGATGAACCAGCAAGACCCATGACGAAGGCGGCATAGGAGTTACCGACTTTGGAGCTGCCACTGGTGTAGCCAGCTGGGCAGTGGAACACCGGAGCCGTGATGTTGATAGCCGGATAACCCTGAGCAGCCGGGCAGACCAGCAGGCTGCTGAGAAGGCAGCAGCAGACAGAGCCAGTAGCGGCAGCAATGTCACGTTGCCGAGCTCCGGGTAGTAATTGCACCGGAAGCCGGGTTGGACGGACGGCCGGAGCCGAGGCAGGTGAACACTGTTGGCAGCGGGGGCAGGGTAGCCGGCCTTGCTCAAAGTGGGCTGAGGGATGCTCAACGTGATGGTGACCTGGACAGTCTAGTGCTGGTGGTATCACTGGAAGCAGGAATGCTTTCCGCAGCGGCAGGGGACACCTTTGGAGCAGAAGAGACTGCTTGAAAATTTTGAGCAAAGGTTAGCAAACATGCTTGAGAAGATATTGACAAAAAAAAATTTTTTTTTTTCTTTTTTGAAGATCTGAAAATAAGTAGATAGAAAAAGATCCCCAATATAGATGACGAAAGTAAAAATAATTGAAAAAGATTTCCAGAATAATCAAATAATGAAAAAAGTTTTTTTTTTTATAAAAAAAAAAAAGATCAGAAAAAGCAGTAAAGGGCACTTACGAGGATATTCAGCAGCTGGAGAATCTCAACTGGAATCGGGCCATAGTTGTTGGAGCGTTTCAGGCGCAACACCAGGCTGGGAGCAGGCTAAGAAGAGTAAAGAAACATAGCTTAGGATATTGAAGAAAAAAAAAAAAAAAAAAAAAACAACGCAAACAAAAGAGGTGAAGAACTTACGCTGTGGAGCACTCGCTGAGAGGGCGGACTGAGCAGGAACAGCCTGAATGCTGCAATGGCACTCTCAGAGGGATTTGAGTGTAGCCTTGGGCAACGGTGGCCAGAGATGGCAGTGAAAACTGGGACTGAAACCTTCATTTGAATAGAGTTGGAACTTGTGATTAAGAGAAAAGGTCTTTAAAGTAACTGGCTTTTTTTTTTTTTTTTTTTTTTTTGAAGTAGAGGTAAGTGATGAAAAATTTTTTTTGTTAGAAGTGTTGTTGTTTGAAAATTGATTGATGTGGTGGAGAGGAGGTAGCAGAGAAGTGGAAAATTTTTGCTGAAAGGGTTTATTTTATAGTGGTCACTAAACTCACAGTTAGGAAAAAAAAAAAAAAAAAAAAAAAGAATTACTACTAATAAATATAAGTACTTAGTAGCTAGCAAATTAATTAAATATTATTATTTAATTACTCAGGGCTTTGACCCGCTACTACTATTTGAAGGTATCATCGAACCTGATGTAAGAAAAAAATAATTTGATCGTGGAAATTCGAGAATGCAGCAGTACCTATCCTCTCTTGCCGTGTGTTGTGACTACTCAACCTTGAACGCATACTGGTCGGGCTCATGATTGTTGCCTTCGAAATAATCATATAGCTTGTTAATTGTAGGACAAATTCATACATACCTACATCTATATATATATACCAGTCAGGCATGAGCAAGAATAGTTCAAGTAGTAGAAAAATTCGACTTCGCAGGCGATGCTTGCAAGTAGATTTTTTTAAATACCTAATATGGACATATTTCACAGTGTTATGCCTCATTCATTACTCGTATAGAGCATCTATTAAGCGGAAATTATACAAGAAAGCTAGAAGGAGAGAGAAAGCAACGGGGAAGTTATGATGCAAGAAGTTCAACTCCAGCGAAAAAGGAACGAAAAAGCACTATCAAAAGTGGAGCTCAAACTGCAACGGGAGGTCTAAATCGACAACAATTGGTTTGTTTTTCGCGCTCTTCGTGACGAATATGCTAGCATTCACCATCAAGTTCGTCTTCGCTGAGCCCTTGCGCCAAATTGTCCGTCCCTGAGCTAACATCACACAGACCCGTTCTTGCTAGCAAGTCCAGGATCGACCACTGCAGAGGGTCGTCGCACGAATCCCTGGGTTTTCACGATAGCCGAGCTGCTTTACTGTTGTCCCACTTACTCTCTCAACGGCCGCGGGACTGGTGCACGTGGCCGAAGACGTGCATTTGGACGCACCTTCCCAAAGCCAGCCTGAGTCCTCGCATCCGTATTACCGGTTCCCAGCTTCGAGCCGGGTACGGCGGTGTCCAGGTGGTACTTTGGGGCCCATGTTGACGAGGATATCCGTGTCGGCGGGATCTTAGCCCATATATCTTGTCCTCTTCTGCCCTCTTGTACGTGAATGCCCACACGCCGCACGTGCCGGCACCCTCGGGGAGCCATAAGATTTGAAGGGGTCTGAGGACCGGTTGGATCCCGCAGAGTGATCTCCGCAGATTCTTCACATAGGTAAAGCACTTTGGAATTGGAATTCATAAGCTCTTGCACTCTTGCTCGACGCGGGTATTGTTGTGGTAATAGCTCCAATACTCCTGGTAGAAATCCTCTCTAATGTTATGTCGTGGTTCCCTATTATACAAAAGAAATTAGATTCTGTTCAGGAATTGCAATTATTGTTTTGCAAAATGAAAAATAAAGGACGAGGTAATGGAAGTACGGCAATAACGATTTTGACTTCATGCTTCATCCGTCCGATCCACTCCATGGTCCTCGACAGCTCATTAAGCGTGCCTTGGTTCGTTAGATCACCAGCATGAATAAGAACATCCCCGTCGGGCACTTGAATTGTCCATCGAAAGCGACGAATTGTGTGTATCCGAAAGCAGGACGAACCGTGTTTTCCTGGTCCCGAGTTTCTCCTTCTGTGCATCTGAAGTTGATGCCGATAATTCTTCTGTGTCCATTGTTACATCGACCTTCTGTTTGACCTTCTTCTTGAGGTTGCAGAAAAACAAACGAATCGATATCCGACAGCAAAGCATGGTGCTGGAGTAGATGTGACTAATAAGAGTGTGGTAGGCTATGTTTAAGGACGGGAAGGATGGCCGTGGGCGTGCGCTTGTCGTCGTGCTGCTCCAGAGCTGAGGTCGCGTGCAATCGGAATGCTCTTCTAGCAATCGGAAAACCTCCAACTTGGATCAACATTTCGACGGCCTCCAGTGTTCAGTCCATAAAAAAATCCATCGAGAGGTCTGTACGGAATGTGTTAATATAGAATAGAGTATTGGTTAGAACCTCTCATCTCTATAATAATTTTTTTCTAAAGGTATTGCCGGTTAATGACTTTATTTATTATTTATTTTTCTCCTGTTTTTTTTCGTCGTCGAGCTTCCCGGTGGAAACTGCTGGGTTGGGATAGTTTGGACGTTCGAACCCGAGCGAAGAAAAGCAGCCATTCTAATACTAAGTACGAATACCTACTTAAGTATAAACTAATTTAATATTGATCTATGTACCGCTTTAAGAACGTAAAAAAACTATAAGAAGTTGAATATAGAAATATACATTGTATGATGACATGACGTGGTGCCGCTTTTAAACTGATTAAAACTCATAGACTTTTTTTTTACACTCGTGAGACAGGATGCGTATATAGGTGTATTAAGTAAGTGAGCCCACACTGTAAATCATGAAGCAAGATTGACGAAAGAAACGGAAGAGAAAAATCCCTAATCCTCACAACCGCACAAGGAAACTTGGTCGGCTTTACGGTCGAATGCCTTCGCTTGTCGAGGTTACTCTTAAGCTTGATTGAATTTTTCCGAGAATTCGAGACCGTACACGACGGCTCCATGATGCTGGTCAGGTTAAGCAAGGCAGATAAACCATGCCACTTCCCGAACCTCTTGTTCAAGCTCTTCATCGGTTCACTGATGAGGACTCGTGGGTTTCTTCTCTCCCCCTCTCTGCAGTCCTTCCGTAACGTTCTCAAGCTTCTTCCCGTCTGACCCACGGCCGTCGAGCATTTCCTGCCTGTTGCGAAACTCGATGATCTTGGCCGTGCGCGGGCCGACGAAGAGAGGTTCAGCGCTCCTGTCACTAGTGGCGCCAGCATGGAGTACAGGGCGACCTTGGATTCCCGCAACGACGACGGCATCAGGTAGATGCAAAGCAGCGAAGGTGAACCTGACATGCTGCGACGTAAATGAAGAATAGCTTCTGCTGAAGTCTGGAGAATTCCTTCTTCGGCAGAACTTGGAACTCACTGTGTCGTCGCAAAAAAAAAAAAAAAAGAAGAAAGAAGTCATTAATTATTTGTAACATCGTCTCGTCATGTGTTTCAAAAATAGGCCCTAGTCTCCAGAAAATAGAGCTGTTACGACCGCAATTACGCACCAACTCCGCCCAGAAACGAGTGATAGACTTGTGAGCCTAGTAGCCATCCGTAGGGTAAGAAAATGGTAAGAGCTGAGGTCGACAAGTTGAAAGGACGGGCATAGCTAGCAGCTGCTCGAGACCGAATTGGCAATCGGATAAAGAAAAAAAAAAAAAAAAAAATTTAAAAACGGGTCGCACAACGCAGAGACCAGCTCCAAAGGATATCGTCTAAAACGCTTTATTTGAACTCTGTATAGATATACGAGCTTTTAAAAAAAAACTAAGTACAAAGAAACTGAGGAAATACCGGTGAGTGGAGATTGTTGCAATTGAACGCTTTTTTTTTTTTTCTTTTTACTGAGTCGTTATCGTGAACGTCGTGTGCAGCAAAAACTGTTGTAGCAAAATTGAGTTACCTCAAAATGGGCTAGAAGATTCTATACTGTGTGGTGTGTGTGCTCTCAAGATTCTATTATTTTAATTAGGTATGAGAATAACACAGACTAGGCGATTTATTTAGTCTACAGAATTTTTCTTTTTATTGTTGGATCACGTGCTGTTTGTGTCAAAAACTTTAGATGCTATGTACCTTTCCACCAAAATTAGAGCGGTCAGGAACCCTAGTAGCAAATTTGAGTGACTAATTTTTTTTTTTCTTAGAAATTGATTTCTTTTGTTTAGAATTCTTTATGTTAATCTCCCTTTTCAGTCCGCCACTATCCTAACCTTTTCCTTTCTTCCATATATTCGACCAGTTCTTCTTTCTAAATTCATCAAAATATCCATTTTCTAAATCATCGCTAGACCTTTCGAGTTCATCAGAGATTGCAACAAATATAACGCCTGAGTTTATTCGCATAGCTGCGTCGTTCCAGCATGTCGTACAGGAAAATCCCTTGGGGATGACCGGAACGAACAACGTTCCTCTGGGAACACGTCGTCGTTTCGGTGGGTCCTCAGAGGCAAGCGCTCCCGCTGACGAGCCACCATCCAAGAGACCGCCCTCGTCGCACAGCTATGAGGACCCGGCAGCGTCCAAACGCGGCCGAAGCCCTGTCAGAGGTAAGCAATATCATCCACAATTTAATTCTGCATAATCTACATTTGATTGCTTCTTACTTACCCTTGGGGCTTTTTTTTCTTCTACTTTCTAGCCGAACCCGCTGAAGATGGAGTTCGCAAGAGGAAGAAGAAGAATCGTTGGGGCGATGCTACGGACAACAAGGCGGCCGCCTTATGGGATTACCCACGAGAATCGAAGCCGCGATGACTTCGAACAGCTGGAGGCGTACACTCTTCACCTTCGTATTGAAGAGATCAGCCAGAAACTTCGTATTAACGATGTGGTTCCTGCCGATGGAGACAGGTAAGTCGACTGGTGATTTCTTTCTACTACTTTCCATGATGTGATCATTTCTCACAATCATTTTGTTAAACCTAGTCACCATCTCCGCCTCCTCAGTACGATAATATGGGTCGCCGTATCAACACCCGTGAATACCGCTACAGGAAGCGCTTGGAAGAGGAACGTCACAAGCTTATTGAGAAAGCCGTGAAGGCCATTCCCAACTACCATCCTCCATCCGATTACCGACGCCCAACGAAGACCCAGGAAAAGATCTATGTTCCTGTTAACGATTACCCGGAGATAAACTTTAGTACTAACATCCCCATCCTTCTTGAATTTAACACTGGCAGCTTGATAGCTCTTCTCTTGAAGAGAGGAATTGTTTCACTTTGCTTTTCGTGCTTTGCTATGCAATTCACAGCAGTGGCTCCACATTTTCTTTTGTGGATCTGCCAATCTGAACGATTGCTCTTTTTCATATACCTTTGGAACACATATACTAACCTTGAACTCTTCCTCGCCTGAAAGTCGGTCTTCTAATTGGCCCTCGTGGCAATACTCTCAAAAACATGGAAACTCAGTCGGTGCCAAGATCGCAATCCGAGGCAAAGGCTCTGTCAAGGAAGGAAAAGGCCGCAGCGATGCAGCTCATGCTTCTAACCAAGAGGAGACCTCCATTGTTTAATCATGGCCGACAGTGAAGAAAGGTGCCAAAGCCAAGAAGCTTGTCAACGAAGTCATTGAAACAGTACGCGCAAACCCTCGCAGCTTTATTAACCCGAAAATGATTCGTTGGAACCGTGCTAACCATTATTTGAACAGGCCGCTTCGATTCCAGAAGGTCAAAACGCACTCAAGAGAAACCAGCTTCGAGAACTTGCTGCTCTCAACGGTACCCTTCGTGACGACGAAAACCAGGCTTGTCAAAACTGTAAGTTATCCACTTTCTCATTCTCTTTGCTTCTTTTCTCTTATTGATCTGTACTAACACGTTCTAGGCGGTCAAATCGACATCGTAAATACGATTGCCCAGAACAACGCAACTTCACGGCAACATCATCTGTCGCGTTTGCGGTAATGCTGGACACATGGCACGCGATTGTCCCGACCGTCAACGCGTGGAAAACTGGCGTAACAACGACGATCGTGGCGGCGGCGGACGCTTCGGTGGAAATAACAATAAGCCGCCTTGGTCAAGGTGATGCGGTTGACCGTGAATACGAACAGCTCATGCAGGAAGTTTACGGCGGTAATGCGAGCAGCGATTCGACCGGACACAGCGTGCAATTGAAGCTGGACCTGGTGGCGATAATGCTGGAGGAGGAGGCGGTAACGACAACCGCACGGAAACTACAGGGGTGGCTATCACGGTCGCGATGATCGCGGCGGATACAATGATGGTGAACAGCGTAACTTGAAACCATGGCAGCGCGGACCGACCGGCGCCGCGGCTCCCTGGCAGAACCGCAGCCGCGAAGACCGCCCGCATCATCATTCTTACAATGGTCCGCTCACGGAGACGGGAACCAGGGTTCAGGTGGAGGACCACCTCCTTGGGCCTCTGGTGGTGCGGTGGTGGTGGCCGTGCGGGTTATCACGGTGGAAACCATCGCTATGAGAACAAGGACCACAGTGCTCCCCACCACCACCCCTCCACAGCCACATGGACAAGGACCAAGTCAGTTCAACTCTTTCCCACCCCGCCGCCGCCTCCAGCGGGCGGGTTTGGCGGTTACAGTGCTCCGTACGGTGCTCCTGGTATAGGTGGTATGCCGCCAGCGATGGGAGGTCCACCGCCTGGCATGAATCCGTCTTACGTGGTTACAGTGGACAGTACGAAATATGTCCCTACATGCTCCCCCACCGCCGCCACCACCAGGTGGTGATAGCGCTGCTCCGCCTCCGCCGCCACCGCCGCACCGCCCCCTGCGGGAGATGCCCTCCACCACCGCCACCTCCGCATAGATTATCCCTCCCACAAATTGCGAGTCACATTTCCTGTCGGCACTGATGTCCGCAGCTCGTTATTATCCAGCCTGAGACACTAACAACTGACAAGCTTTACCGAAGAGAACTCATTGACCAAAGCTTCCCTCGGGTTACTTGCAAATCTTTTGTATTTTTATGTTTTTCTTATATGTCTTTTTCTTTTTGCTATAAAATATCTACAGCAGGCCAGCATGTGACATGCAAACTCTAGCAAGCCGTGACTACTAATAACACGCTACGATTTGCCTGTGGTAAACTCGATTGACTGCTAGCTCATTTAGATGTGTAATTTTTTTTTCTTTTCCTTTTCTATGATTTTCTATATTATGTTTCTCTCCGTCTCTTCTTTTTCTTTTCTTTTCTTTCTTTTTTTTTCTATGTCCATTCTCCATTTCTTTCAATCTCATTATCTTGTTCCAAAAATTGTTCGAAAGATGCTGCTTATTGTTGATGGCCATCTTCAAATCTCTAAGACATCAGACGCGTTTTATATGTACTAACGATCAAAGATAGCTTTTGTTACTTACTAAAAGTTCGTACTAACGGTCATCTAACCAAGAACAAAGTGAGAAGTTGGCAGGGAGAATATAACTAACTTTTGTGAGCTACTAACTGGCACTAACTAAACCGTCTACCTGATGTTATCATTGTTCCTATTATTCTTTCAGCACTTTTTACTTACAAATATTCTCCCGATGTGATGACTGACCGACTGACCGCTGAAGGCCTGAAACTGACATTGGTTGTTCTGAGACCTCTAACTATATAAAAGTGCCTAACAAACGCCGGGACTAACGTAGCGAACTAACATTAATTTGCTCATCTCGGACCTGTCAAAGATAATCGATCTTTTTGTATACCCTGTTAAAACGAAGCGAACCCTACTGATCCCTGCGCAGCTGTTTATATAAGCTCAGCTACGCTTCTCCCCTTTATCCACTTCATGAGCTATAGTCCACTTAGAATCGCGACAGTTTTCACCTTCATTGTTGCTCATGGAAGGTAAGATGTACGAACAAGGTGGGTCAGATCTAGTATTCTAGTTCACATGCTTGCGACTCTATCATCACACTCTTTAAGGGTACGCTATACTTTGATACCCTAATCTTGTACAACGACTCGAAATCACTTTTGAAGATTTGACACTCAATTATGTGGCTGTTCTTCTTTCCTTTCCTTTGCGCACCGTTTTTGACTGATGCAAGATTCTCAAGCTCCAACAGCTTATTTTGCGTCGTATAATTTTCTTTCTCTTTCTTTCTTTACATTTCTGGGGGCTTTCTATTCATCCTATCAAGCCCCTCTCTCTCAGCGTGCGTGGTGCGACAATTTGAGCGAAATAACAATGACCCATTAAAAATTACAATATTCTTTGAAAAAGATATCAAACGGATGTAATAATATGAAAAGTGATGTTTAGCAAAATATGTGATTGTTCTCAATTTAAGCACAAATATTGTCAACAACAGCGCAAACTGAAGACCTGCCATGAAATCTTCTCCTCAGCTTCTATCTAAATTACTATTGAAGTTAATGGTGGTGAACTGTCTGCCTGGGGTTCGTGATGTTCAACTAATAACTTCGTCCGAATCAACCGCCAGGATTCTCGGATGGTCAAAATCCTCGAAGCAGCGAAGAGCTCGAAGCAGGCGGCAATATTATTCACCAAATGGAGTAACCATCCTGTTAGGTCTTTTTTTTTTTTTCTTTTTTTTTTTTTTTTTTCTTAATCCTTTCATATCAGACTATGATTATAAATCGAAGCCCAGCACTCATTGATCTTATGAATAGCTGTGTCACGTTGATAGTAATATTTTATGAAATATACAGTCAAGCTTTTTTTTTTTGTTGTAATGTTGCGGATGTGATATCGGGAGACTCAGGTTTACCCGCAGAATAGAATAGAAGCATCCTTTCGGCTGAGAACCCGAAATTTTGACTTTTGAAGGCGTGATCACAATCTATTCTATATCGGAGTCTAAAGAATTGAATCACGAAAATCACGTCATGACAATCCATGGCATCACCTGCAGGTCACCGTTCAAAGTTACTTGGCTAGTTTGAGGCCTCCCCTTGTTAGTACTAGATGGAGTTAATAAAAGCTCCACGGCGTCCGTAATTTATCCGAATGGCTTCTTTGAGCTAAATAAGTCCAAAATTGTATAGTGGATCACTCGAGGAATTGAATTAATAATTCAAAATTCATAAAAAAAAAAAAAAAAAAAAAAAAGGTACTAAAAGTAAAGGTGGGCGGGGTCGTTGGCGGGGTTCTTGCATATTTTGCATGGTTTTTTAAAGTTGCGAGTCGTTAGTGTATACATTTAGAATTAATGTTCAAGCTTCCATGGCGGCACACTGTTTTCCGCGCCGTGGTTAAATCCAACTCCAAACTCCCACCGCTATTACTGCTACCACTATAAAAGCCAGCTCCAGCGACCACTGCTACTCTTTCCTGCTTCTTCTTCATCCTACTGCAACAGGTCATTAATGACAACTAGAGTCCAACAATTAGCATCGCACTTTTCTAGTACTTCGGCTGCATCTGACAATATTGAAAATACTACCGGTTTTTTGAATATCTTGAATATGTCTTCCGACGGTCCTCACCCTATCACTCTTTACACGGCGCAGACGCCGAACGGGTATGTTATTTAGGCTTGAAATTTTTGATTAGCCCAGGAAAGACCGTTAAAAAGTTATTATGGCAGAAGAGGTTGGTTTACTAATATTTGTTGTATTTTCATTACTGTAGTGTCAAGATTTCCATTGCCTTGGAGGAACTTGGAGTGAGTGTCGCTTCACTTTTCGAGAGACTGTTTAGCTTTAACTGGACAGCAAAGGATCAATTACTCTCGAAAGCAGGCTAAGATTATTTGGAAGATCGGAAAAGCTAACGTTTTGCAATTGCTTGTCGTTTCTGTAGCTGCCATACAATGTCCAGAAGGTTTCGCTCATGAAGAACGAGCAGAAGGAAGACTGGTTTATCAAGCTGAATCCTAACGGCAGGATACCGACCATCGTAAGCAAAAACAATTCCTCCTGATAAAAATCGTATATTCTTTCTACTCGAATAACAAGGGTAAATTCACTAAACATGTTTTTGCGATATCCAACAGGAAGACAAGAACGGCCCAGACGGAAAGCCCATCTCCGTATTCGAGAGCGGTGCGATCCTCCTGTACCTCGTCGACACGTACGACAAGGATACAAATGAGCTACCCCAAGAACTCCAGGGAGTACTTTGAGATGCTGGAGTGGATCTTCTTCCAGAACGCCGGCGTCGGTCCGATGCAAGGGCAGGCGAACCACTTTTTTCCGCTATGCGCCGGAGAAGATCCAATACGGTATCAACAGGTAGGGACCCTTTTTCTCTCCATCTACCGTATGCGTTAGTATTTGCTGATAGGTTGGGATTTATATCGTAGGTACCAGAACGAAACCCGCCGCCTCTACGGCGTCCTGAACAAGAGGCTCGAGGAGCAATCCAGCGGCTGGCTCGTCGGCGACCACATCTCCATCGCCGACGTCACGACGGTCGGCTGGGTCAACAGCGCCCCCTGGGCCGGTATTGACCTCGACGAGTTCCCCAAGGTCAAGGATGGCTCGAGAGGATCAGGAACCGTCCGGCGGCCAGGAAGGGCTTCGACGTCCCGAGCCGAGCCAGCTCAGCAAGATCCAGGGAAACAAGGAGGAAGAGGATAAGCAGCCGCCGAAGCTGGCAAGTGGGTCCAGGAGGTATGAAGCAGGACGCGCAGAAGCCGTCGAAGTAAAAAGCTTGTGAAACGAGGATTTTCCTAAATTGTAATATTATTACGTAATGTAGCTGTAGCTATTAAGTGTAGTAGTGTTGTTTATTCTAGCTATACTTCACTTCTGCATGTTTTATCAACACAGATGTCACCAGAAAAAAAAAATAATTGAAATTTGGTAGCATAAACTCTCTTAACTTCAAGTATCATGAATAATAAAGCTGAGAAAAGGACGACTCGCATTTATAGCCATTGTATCAAGCATCGCGAAGCTCAAAGTCGCAAAATTGTAGAGACGTAGGTGCGCGCAAGAGCGTGTGTCGTCGAGCTTCCCTTGAACTCTCTCACCTTTTCCCAACGTTCCACGGTTGCATTTTCTGCCGCACTTCTTTCATTCCTTCAAAATTCCTCGAAAGTAGCTATCCTCGCAAAGAAAGCAATTGTATATTTAAACTACAAACCTCCTAGTATTCTTGACTCGGAATAGCTGAGAATAAGTATACTCCAGCAGCACAGTAGAGCCTCATGCGGAATCTTAACCCACGCGAGGGGCACGCTGCTAGCAGCTCACCTAGCCGCCGCAGCAGACGTCACATCCCTACGATCCCTCATCCGCCTGCAACCGTCATACTTCACCTCCTCCGTCGCCCTACGCATCCTCCTCCTCTTCATCCCCGAGACGACGGATCCCGCCGACTACACAGCCCTAGCACGGGACATATCTTCCGGCGCCGTACACTCCGACCTACTGCTCCCCGTTCTACTTCCACCACAACTACTGCTACAATAGACGTATCCACAGTCGAGACATCACGAAGCGTCCGCGCGAAAAATACTAGAGAACATATCGCTGTTTCCAATACCAGAGGAGGAAGAAGAACTCGAGGGTTCGGATTTCCAGCTGTCGACGTGGTTAATGTCCGCGCACGCCGTATAGATGCCGAGACGGGCGTTTTAGCCTTGCGGATTCGCTGCTGGTACCGTTTATAGAACGGAGCCGAGCGTTTATCGTGGTATACGGGCGTGATACAGGTGCTGTCGAAACTCGTGTACGCGCATCCGGAGCTGGGTGCGGGCTACGGGCTCGCGAATCGAAGCGTTGGACGAAAAGAGCGCCATATCTATCCTTTTAAAGCACACGAATGCAGAATCTGCAGCGAAGGACGTAGAGGAGCTCGTAGTGCCGTACGTGCGGTACAGGCGGAAAGCAGCAATAACGGAAGGTCGGGGATCCGTGGAGGTGGTTGTGGGGTTGGATGTGCGAGACCCGCTGCTTCGGATTCCGTATGGTTGTCGGTAGTGGAGGACTGGGACGGTCCGGATGATGAAGACTCGCGAGGGACGGGTATGCGAGGGCTGCGATGGGGCTTGCTATTTATGCACAGAGACGGGTTCGGATATTATAGAAGGCATGTATTCGATAATAGGACGGATAGCGGAGCTGCAGCGGCTTCCGATCGGAAACGGACCGTTCGATGAGGTTGTGAAAACCGGTGGCGCAGGCACGAGAGTACGGAGGGACGATGTATTCACGCAGGGGGTACTTATGGATTCTTCGTGTAAGCTTACGGAAGCATCGAGTCTTCGCTGGGCTGCTGGATTCACTGGTGCGGTCGCGGAGGTGTGAGCCTTACCTTACGCTGTTACCGATGTCGGGTATTGCGAACGTCAGGCTGCAAGGTTCGAAGGAGAGCAGCTGAGTTTACTCGTGGGCCTTATTCGTCTGGCAATTGGACGTCGAGGAGCGATAACGAGTGGAAGAAGATCCGCGAGGGTGCTTTGTGGTTGTGTTCGGAGAGCAGGTGTTCGGAGAGCTTTTCAGTTGAGCAAGTGGAAACCGAGATACTTAAGGGGATGCTCTCGTCGACACGTAAGTATCGTCTTATCATTTGCCTTACTTTTGCGCAGAATTAACTAGCTCATGGTATCTACAACAGGATTCAAGCTCGTTTCGGAACTGTATGTCAGCAAAAGGAGAGCAACGCCGTTACCGGACGATATCGTCGAAGCCGCGGTCTTACATTCCGTCATACATGAGTTCTACGATAATGCTTCTACGGAAACAAGACTCGCGGAAATGAAGAACGCTGCTAATGCGTAAATAGCCATCTCTCATATTGAAACACTTTCCTATTAACATATAGCTAACTCCTTTTTTCCAGGCTTGCAATCCTCTACCCGAACCACTCCTCCTCCCTACCCCTCGCAAAGGCCGCACGATTAATAAACGCCACACATGCCCTCTCGAATTACTCCTTGACACTTACGCCCGGCGTCCTCTGAAACCTCTACAAATCCGAATCCACCCAGACCCTCCATCTCTAATCCCCGCGTTCTCCAATCAAACCGAAATCATACACGCAAGTGGATTCTCTACTATCTATCGCTCGCGATTTACAAGACGGTACTTCTCGCCCGATGCTCTTTCAAGGTATTCAGATATCCAGCTCGACGCACGGATAACAGGGATGTGCGTCGAGGCTGCGTTAGGCGAAGACGACTTCGAGACAGCGTACTCGCTCATCATGGCCAGATTGATAAAGTATCCGACCTACTTCATCCTCTGAAAATAGTAGTAGTAGTAGCAATAGTCACATTGGAGAGATAAGTAGCGAAAAGGACGTAGCGTGGCAGTCCTGCCTGCAGGCCGGTCGGTACCGTCCTCCGAACGCAGTCGTAGAAACCGAAACTGGTTTCTTGGACTTGCGGCAGTTAGAAATGCGCATGGACTTACTCAGCCAGGCTTTACTGATTTGTCCGCCATTGCGATGGGGGAGATATTAAACCTCTGCGGAGGTGCGAGGACGAGCTCAACGACTACTGGAGAAGGAAGCGGCGGAGGAGGAGGCATGCGAATTTGGGTAGGGTTTCGAGTAATTCTATCTTCCGACGGTTTACCTCTACTACTGTATGCAGAAGAATAGGAGGGTAAGTCAGCAGGAGGAAGGACCGATGTCGCTGTTCGAGATGGCGGCGGGGGCGACGAGGGTTGCGAGGGCGCTAGGTTCGAGCGCTTTCCCGTGAGGGGAGTAGGACAGCGGAGGAGCATCACGACGGTAGCGGTGCGTGCCGTGAAGGCGCGACGAGTCCGACGGGAGCGACGGCGGGGAGAGGGTTAGGAAGAGGGACGTGTTGGGTAATATGGTTACGAGCGGGCTGGCGAGCGGGTTGGCTGGGTCATCGGCCGCGAATCAGAACGATAGGTAAAGAAGGCGTATTATTTTGGGTAATTGGAAGTGTATACTTTTGCTTCCCACCACTACATTACTTTTGTTATAAGTAGCTTAATAATATCTGTATTTGAAATAACGGCGGTAAACCCTTTTAATAAGAAAAGGAGAAGGATCGAAAACATAAGGTTTCTATTATCATACCATCAAGAATAATTCACCATGTCCTTCGGCGCTTCGCTGGTCCTTCTTCAATATCAAAACTCTAAATGGAGTGTGTTCAACACCCTTCGTTGCATATGTAGAATACCCGTCCCTTTATAAGGCGGTGTATACTAATTGTCCTTTAAACATGCTATTAAATAATTACACACGCTTTCTCAGATTATATCCAAAATGAAAGATGTATTTGCATTTGCACTCTCATCGGTTATATTGAGCAACGATCCTTAATCTAAGTATGGAATTTTGCCACTTCACCGTCCATGATCATATAACTGATCGTAGCTTGATTCCAAGATACATTATATATTATATTGAAATTAGGAAAAGGTTAATACGCTTGAGTGTAGTGTAATATAGCCTAATTTGATGTTCGTAAATCTGCAGAAAACTATGCAGGGATGAGAGATGACTTTGGTAGTGGTGGTGCGAAAGACTGGAGAAATCATACTCGCGCCGGCGAAAATCATGATGTCTCTTACTTGTGGAGACGAATATCGCTAGGGTAAAGTTGAGGCGTCCGTGAGCGGCTAAATATAAGGGGGCTTCAGGAGAGAGGTGGGATGTTCAACTGAAAGATCTCGATAGATGGTGGCGTCCAGGGCGCGTTGAACTACTGAAAGATCTCCAATAAATTGCCTTGTAAAATCTTGCACCCTGTAGTACATCGTCGTGGGGGTTACTACAAGACAAGCACATTTCATGTTATTTTTTTACAATTTTTTTTATATTTGTTATGAAGATGCATTGTGTTTTGGTCCGTGAATTCAAGAGATATCGCACAAAAAAGCAGTCCAAGCAACGCAGTCGTTGGACGTACTATATACATACATATATCCCTTTTGGAGGTTTGGACCAGCCTGTCGATATACAATAAATATATGAGTAATAAAAGCAATGAGAAAACCGTACATGTTCATCATATTCACAACAGAAAAGTAAGAACACATGCTAATGTAAACACCTTAAGTAACAGAATTAAATACTTTTTTTTCTACTGTTTTTTCTTTGATATATGATGAAGTAGACGGGCTAGTATATGTTGATCGACAAAACGACAGGCTAAAAAGGAGGAGGAGATGCTGTACATGAGAGACCAGAAATCCAGAAAAGAAAAAGGTATCAAAAAGAGAATGTGCATGATTAAAAAGAAAAGAATGCTTTGTCGATGGCGGATATATGCGGATATAAGAAAAACAGAACACCATGAGGAACAAGAGACTATAACAAAAGAATCAAGTTTCCCTCTTTTTTTTTTTTGGCTAAAGAAGCGGATTTATAACATCCAAAAACCCAACTTGCAAATATTAAGTATGAGATACGTCGGCGGTGGCGGAGTATTAGAGATCTTTGTACAGGGCGGAGTTTTGAGAGGACAAGGAGGTGGGAAGGCTGAAGGAGTGGTAGTATTGACAGTTTCGCAGCAAGAACACAAAACAGAAAAGCAATAAACGAAAGTATTCAAAACTACCACAGACTCCAGACCGTCGAGATTAACGACAGTGCTAGGCCCAAGTAGAGGGCTAGTCTGGAGTTGTCAACGGTCTGGCTCCCAGCGCCTTGCTTCTTGTATTCGATAGCGAGCTCTGTGTAATTGATGGACTTTCCGGGGTCTCCAAGGAACTTCGCACTCATTCCCGTGGAGTTGAAGCAGATCTTGTTCCACACGGCTGGCTGACCGAATCTGTTGGCCTCATCATCGGAGAATGTAATATCCGCACACTATTGATTCATGTTAGCCCAAGATCTATTAAAATCTTCAGAGGTCATGTACCCCATGTTGACACTCACGTTGTACAAGGCAGAACCGCTAGCAACAAGCTGGACGACTTGTATCGTCGCATTTACTCCAGCCTTGACGAAAGGAGCAATAGCCTTAGGGATCTTAACACGCGGCAGGCAGAAAGTTCCGTTTCCACCGGTCTGGTTGAACATGGGCATCATAATCTTCTGGAAGGCGTTGATGTCTGTCGTCTCAGCCAGTTCGTTGCCGAGGCCGATGTTAACGCTGTGAAGGCGAAGGCATGGAGGGGAGTTATCGAGATAGCGCCACCAGCCGTCGGCCATGGGTGTCTAACATTCGGATCCCGCCGCAGACCACCACCTTTTTGACAAACAAATTAGTATTCGAAGGCGTGTATTTGTAAAGATATTGATGAAGATGTCAACATACATGGAAACTGGAACTGGGTGTTGTAGGAGTCTCCTCTTGACACTGGATAGTTCAACTGGAAATGGGCCGAGACGGACGAAACCGCGGCAAGGCAAAGTATTACGACTTTGAACATCTTGTTGTCGATGAGTTTTGGCTGATGGAGGTTGAGGGTTCTTGAATGGGTTTTGTATAATTCCTTCTCTTAAAAGCTGTAGACCTGGCTGTCGTTCAACAAAGCCAAGAGTAAATGTGTCGAGATTGAAGAATATCAAGGATATCTATATCCTGCTCCAAGCGAAGAGATACGAACGAAACGGGCCGTGAAAGACGTAAGAAGACGCGACCTTGAAAGTCCTCTTATGGCAACGAAGTCATGAAATGATAACACGAAACAAGAGAATATAAAAAAGAACAAGAAAAACGTGAAAGTGGGTGATAGAAGAATTATATTTCTGTTGCTCCTCCAGGGAAAGAAATGTCTGGGCACTATGGAGTTTTTAAGTATGAGCACGAGGAGTATATACCCTTTCCCTTCCTTTTTGACCTTTTTCTTTCTTAATTTCTCCACCTCGCAGCCGCCGCTCTCCTCCGCTGGAATGAGAGAGTTTTCCATTGGCGATTTGCCAGGAGTGTGTGGGAACAACGGAGGAGCAATAAGAAAGCACTCATTCTGGCCCAATAAACAGCGAGTGGTCCAAGTTGGGATAGACAGAAAAAGACGTGGAAAAAGAAATTATTGTGTTCACCGGGCGGTTGGCCAAATCGTAACGCCAGCATTTCGTGCCCTCCGACAAAAATTCTAAAGAGGCTGCAGTAATTATGGATCCGTATTATTATAGGCGACTAAATGCCTATAAGGTGAAGAGTTCTTTGGCCTCTGGAATCGAGGGTGTGGATTGATATTGATTGTTGTTTTTGGTAGTTTCTGTTCCTAACTTTGGAAAAAAGTTGGCTGGGCGGTTCTACCCGCGAAACCATTGGCCGGAGCAAGGGTAGGCTGGCCCCACCAACCTTGACTAGGTTTGATGGAAATGGACGAATCAGATCGCTTCCCCCGCTGTCTTTGCCATTTCCCCCTTCCTTTTCTTCACACACCTTTGACGCTGCTAAATGCTCGCCTTGTCAGCACCGACCACTCACATCGCACCGTTCTAACAGTATGATATTTCTCTGCGACTGCTCCTCTCGAGAAGCAAAGAGGTGAGAAGATGGGTCGGGAATCGGCTTTGCTTCTGCTGAAATGGAGACTGAAAATTATCGCGTATAAAATGAATCTTGCCAAATTTGTAAATACTTAAGTAGAGAAATCAAATAGGTAATAATATCCTTCACAAAAATGTGGTTGTAGCATTGGGATGAACGAAGGCGGCGGTAGCAATCTGATTTTGACTGTAGATGCCCCGCACACCAACCTCAAGATCTCTCTGAGCTCTAGACTCTTGTATTGGTGTCTTTTCATCTTCCGACCGGCCGATTGTCCCATTGCACGTGTAGCTACTGAGCAGCCAATCGTATCTAAGCAACAAAAGAGCGATTCTTCAAATCCTCAATGTTAGCATTATAAATGTATCTCTCTTTTACTTTCTTTTTGTATCGAGTATCGAATGCGAGGGAGTAAACCTTCTGAAAACGAGTTTTATTATATTCCAATATCCCGGGACTGACATAGTTAGATCTTTATCCTGGTTTGCTTAGTTAGATAAGAATGCGCCAGTATATTTCAATTGGTGCGAGCCCTTGGTCAAAGCGAAAGAGCTAAAACCAGCTATATTTGGGCGCCTCTCCCCTTGTCCCTCGCAAATTGATCTACGTTGACCCAGGCTAAAAAGAAAAAAAAAAATAAAGAATAAAAATCATATCACCTACCTTCCCTGAAGAATAAATTGATTTCGGCAACCCTTCTCCGATGATGCATTTTGGCTGGCTAGAACTCGGTCGTGGTGGCCAAGGAACCAGTTCTTAAGTGCATGTACGAAAATGGACGTTGCACGGCGGTTAAGTGTCTTTCGGATGCAATTTTCGTCTAGATCTGAACACTCGTGCCTTCCCACCTTTCCCACCTTCCCAGG
The DNA here is from genome assembly GCA_002224055.1 of Pezizomycotina sp. ARF18. Taxonomy (NCBI): domain Eukaryota; kingdom Fungi; phylum Ascomycota; species Pezizomycotina sp. ARF18. The sequence continues at coordinate 297,413 of AZLU01000025.1, forward strand.
GGAAAAACAACTAAAGCCAAGAGTGGCATCTTAATCTCGATGACACAGAGCCGCTGAGGCGTGAGTTATCAGATGTTTCCAAGTCAGCGCTAATAATTTTACAAATGCAACATGTCAGTATTGAATTTGTTTGAATTTGAGGTACGGAGTAGATTAATATTCATTCCTTTCCAGGTATTGGCTTCCAAATTATCTCGTCGGTATATGTTTCCCTGATATAAACGTAGGAAATCCAATATGCTTGTGTGGTCGATAGCTTCTGCAAAATGACATTGCAATACCCATCTAAAAAAAAAAAACCGCATCACTCACCTTAACTCGAGAGAGAGTATGATATAAGCGAGTGTGCTTTCAACTGCAGATTGTAAAAGCTGTCGCCATATCTTGCTTTTTGGAATAGGCTCTGATTCTGGATATCGAAGCACAAACTTCCGACAAGGTAACGAATCGGAACAATTCCTGAGCTTGGCGGCAATTGCTTGTGCAACTCAACAGACCCTCCCGTTTTTGCGATGGAAACTGAACAGGCTGAGAGAACATAAACTGTTTCGAAAGAGTGTTCGAAGCACAATGACAGGGACCGCTGCGATCGAGCAAGAGCCTTAAAGTGCTTTAGCGCTAGTGTTTTGGGATGGGAGGTTTCACTCCTTGCTTTTCAGGCTGGATAGCTGGGACTAGATCTCAATCTTTGCGGTTGGTAAGTGACAATCTGAAATATTCGAGGTAAAAGCCCTTGTTGTCAATAGTCAAGTTTTAACATGCCTCAAGTGTATTTCCTTCCGGCAATAAGCTCAGCATCTGCATCGCTGCTGCGCTGCAGAGATCGAACGGCTGCCGCTTGGACAAGAAGCTTAGTATCGAAGTCAGATGGTGCCAGCACAGAGAGGGAAACTGTTTGTAATAGATATGAGAACACAGGAGGAAAAGGAGACAGGAAGTTATACGTACTGAAGTCATTAAGAATGAATAGAAGCTCGTGGCAAGATAGATGCTTAAGAAGTAGGCATACTTGAGAAGCTGTCTTTTGTTCTCTCGTGGCGGTTTGCTTTGATGGTAGCTTAGGGAGATTTGAGGCTCTCTGAAGTCTCTGTTTTGGCCGCGCAGTCCTTGCAGTCTTCTTGGTTTTTATGTGTGGAGGCGCAGAATTAGAAAGAGAAGGAGCCTACGCCAAGGCAAAAGCCAAAGGGGAAGACAGAAAAGTCGCCCCAACCCCTCCAACAAAAAAAAGTCAACACCGCCATCATCACCAACTTAACATCTAATCCTTCATCGTCATCAAAATCATCGTCAATATCAATAAATATACATATACTTCTTTCGTCGTTAGTTAAGCTTTTCTAGTTTGCATTGATTGGCGTTCAGTTCTTGACGCGCCGATGCCTATCACGCGGTTTTAACCTCGACGGATAAGTTTACTTCGCGTAAATAACTGTGAGTGACGTAACTAAAAGGCCCACCCAATGCAACTACATGGCTAACAGATGGAGCACATTTTAACAAATACAGGCACTTGTTGATACGCGACCGCGATATCTCTCACTCCGCCTCACAATGCCGTCCGAGGACAAACTGCTCCTCCTGCAGGTGGCGTTCTGCACTTCCGCCGTGGCCGTCACGCTACTATCCGTCATCATCTACCTACGATCGTATTTCCATCCTCTACACGCACTACGTTCCCCCAAAGCGCCTTCAGCGAACAACATCCAGTACAATTTCAACCTCAACATCAGCACACTGGGAAAACTTGGCAAGCTAACGACCCAGTATCACCTTACAATTTCGCACCTAACGATGAAGTCCGCGAGTTCCTCCTGAAGGAGATCAAAACTATCACTAGAAGAATGGCTTGACTGGTTATACCAGGACGGAGATAATCGCGATAGGAATACCAACGTTCTTTTCACTTACGACACTTCGGCTTCCAGAAGAAGAGCCTAAGGTTTCCGTCCTATTTCGAGAGTCTCAACATTATGTTGTTTGTTCACGGAACGGAAGATCTCAAGGGAGGTATGGTCAACTGTCATTTCGATTCCGTCAGCACAGCTCCCGGTGCTACGGACGATGCGTTGCCGTGGTCAGCGTTTTGGCGTTGATAGACTACTTCACGCAGAAGCGCATATCCAAAGCGAAGTTTGATATTCCTGCTCAACAATGTGAAGAGGATTACTTGAAGGTGCTGTTGCGTTCTCGAGGCATCAGCAATCAAAGGTGGCGAGGATGTTCTTGAATCTGGAGGTGCCGGCCGGCGGCCGTGCTACGCTTTTCAGGAGCAGGACTCGCAGGTCACAATTCTACCAGCAGTCGTCCACCCTTCGGAAGCAGCCTTAGCGGCGATGGATTTAAGTTGGGCTTGGTTAAAAGTCAGACGGATTATATTGTATTCGATGGCGAAATAGGTCTTAGAGGGTTGGATGTGCGTTCTGGACGCTCGCTCGAGGTATCACTCTTACGACGATATCAGCCACACAAGTCTCGATTCCGTTTGCACATGCTGGGAAACTCCATCGAAACTTTGAAAGCCATGACTGAGGATACGTCGGATGATTTGCGAAAGACAATGTCGGCAGTGTCGGAGTCTGGTGGGACATGTTCGGACGTTCTTTGCGTCATGAGGCTACAGGATCTTTTCTCGATATCGATGGTACTTCTTACCATCACGCCTGTCATTATCTTTGTCACGGTCTATCTG
>AZLU01000026.1:0-252887 GCA_002224055.1 Pezizomycotina sp. ARF18
TCTATTCTTTTATTCTCAGTTCTCGGGGTTTATTTTATATTCTTTTCTACTTAAGTAGCGGATATTTTTTTTTTAATAGTACAAACTTCTCTTATAGGATAAGAGAATAATTAAGGAGAATTATAAGGAATTTTTAAATTTATTTCTTCTTATATTGCGTCAGTGCTTATAGAAACAATAATACGCGTATATATCTTTTCTCTCTTTCTTCCTTTCTTTTTTTTTCTCTAGAAGTTCTATAGTCTTTGCGCGGTACTATTATATAATATATACGCTATAGCGCATAGATTTCTACTATTATTCTAGTCTAGTTCGCGCGGTTTATCTTCTACTTTATATATAGTATTAGGTATATGGAGAAGTAAGATTAGTATAAGACTTGCTATTATAAATAGTATCGTTCTCAGACTCTCTCTTTCTCTTCAAAAAGAAAAAGGAGGAAGAAAATTACTTATTCTTTAGATAACGTTTCTTCAGCAGCGGAACTACTATCTATGCCGTTTCTTTTAGTACCCTTTAAAAAGGCTCTTAAATATAAACATATAAATTCCCATCTCAGAGATGCCTAGTAATATAAAATAGGCTAGGAAACACGAAATTAGCTATCTTACAATACCTTCGATCAAGATCTTACGCGGTCCGCGAGCAAGATGTGATGACAAATATCTCACTTCCTGCAGATTTGCCTAGCAGGTTCTTGGTAGAGTAAGTATAAAACTTAAGCGTCAAAATTTTGCATGAGATTTTATATCCTATGTTACAGTTTATAACGCCATGCCGATATTTTTGCGGCCCACTGAAGCCAATTTGTTATTGATTAAGCTTGAAGATCGAATACCGAGTTGTTTTAGACATTCAAGTATAATGTTTGATAGTTCTCGGGTTAACGGTAGAATTATTTATAAACGCTGTCCAAAGGATTCCTGACGTTAAATATACTATTATGTGAACTTGGAATTCTCGAGCTCTCGCAATAACAGTGGTCATGTTAATGTGTGTTTGCATTTACTAATGTGTATTTCATGAGCAGTCGTTTACTACTTAGTATATATAATTGCATTGTTGTAAAATATACCAGTTAGATACTATTAAAGAAATAGTTTTACTGAGTCTAGTTGTTTTGGCTTAAAAAAAAAAAAAAAAAAAAAAAAAAAAAAGAAAGAAAAATTATCGCAGCTATTCAACAATATATTATATATTAGATTCTTAGTGTATCACTTGATCTACAAGTTTTATCAAGCTTCCGGTCACGTCCCTGGCAAGGTTATTGTTAGCGTAAAGACGAAAGGAGCATCATCATGATACCCGCGAAGTCGTCTCGCGAGATGTCGTCGCGATTCCACGAAAATGTAAGTATATATATATATATATATATCTCGTAAGTCACGTGACCATGTATAAACGCTAAGAATTGAGCAGTGAATTGGCAGTCACAATCCTCTCTGGCCAATCAAAAATTAGCTTCAATTTCCTTAAGCACACAAAAATTTCTGCTCTACCCAACTTTTGAGTGCCAAGACCGAAATTATAGCAGCCCAAAACAATCCGGTAGCAAAATTTCCTTTCCATCTACCTCTCCAGCAAAAAAACAACCCTCAACGTCCCTTTCACGATCTCCGTCGGAGTTATCATCGAAAGCCAAACCACCCTCCTACCTCCTACATCATCCACATATAAACAAAAGAACCTACTTCTCGTTCAAGACGATCCAAACCGACACAATGGAGAACGACAAAGAGAACTCGTTGATCTGTAAGCTCTCTCTGAAGCTCTCGACAATAGCTGACATCCACAAAGCCCATGAAACTCAACTGCTTCCATTCGTGGACAGTCCAAACTCGTGCTAACTGGAAATCCCTCTTCTGTTGCTAGTTACGTCCCCGCAAGTGCTCCGCCACCAACCGCATCATCAAGGCCAAGGACCACGCCTCCGTCCAGATCTCTATCGCCAAAGTCGACGAGTCCGGCCGCACCACCGGCGAGATGATCACCTACGCCCCTGCGGCTTCATCAGACAGGGGAGAAAGCGACGACTGCCTGAACCGCCTGGCGCAGAGGGACGGCGTGCTGAAGAGCGTCTGGACGGCACAGAGGCAACGTTAAAAACGGAGTTGGAGGAGGTTTTTGTTTTTTGTTTTGATTTCTTTTCTTTTTCTAGGCGAATGTTTTAATATTCACGATGCTTTTATTTCTTTCTTCATGGGTTTCTTTCATTATCACGGGGTTTTAAAATGTCCTTCATAGTCTCTCTATTCTTTTATCCTCAACCTATACATCCATCTTAATCGAAAATCGAACTATCCGGTCGGTTCATTCCGGCGAATCACAAGCATCAATCGCTACGTTCGGAGGACGAGCTATTCACCTAGACAACGATTCGTGCCCGTTTGATTCTTACGGCCGTAAAGGAGCTATCTGAAGATAATGAACTCTGGCTCTCTAGCAGGTTCTGGTTTCGCTTGAGACACGCAAGCTGTTAGGCTGCCAGCAATATGTCTGGTTAGCCTAGCCTTATATCCGAGAATACATTTCGAAGGGCTATCATGAAAAGAAAAATAATTGTGTTATGAACGCATGGCTTCATCGTCTTCGTAAACTCTCCCCACCAACTCGTGAACTTATGACAAGTAAAGTATTGCATAATGATATTGTAATATAAGTGATCATGCTTTAGAGATAAATCTATTGTACAAGAAATGGCCAGTAAGGAGGCATCCATTTTATACGAGAATTATGAATGAAACTTGTAACCCCAATCTATGCAAAACGCCTATGTGAATGGAGGGAATATTACGATGACAGATATCTGAGACAAAAAAAATTACACAAGCGAACACCCGTGTGTATCACCGCTCCTCCATACCCTCCAGCCGCTTCCTCCCGTGCTTCTTCACGACTTCGTCCAGTATCTGCCTGACCCTCCCGCACCCGCTAATTCCCACAGCAATCATACCCTCGAGCCTCTCGATCCTGACTTTACTCTCCAGCACCAGCAAGCCTATCTTCTCGCTTTCACCTATCGTTGCTACCGTCAGGCTGGGTATATCGTTCTCCTCCGCATTATTAACGTCCAACCACGGATCATCCGCATCCTCGCCTCCTTCGTTCCCACCACTACCACTACTACCTTTCCCCCGAACATACTAGTCGGTTGCCCCACCGTAACAGCACACACATACTCCACCATCGGAATCCCCGCATCAACAACCGCCAGCGTCGCCGCATTAACGCACGCCGCAAGCACGCTGCCATCCTGACTCAACACGTGTAAGGAAATATGTATTTCCGTCCTCTGCAACAAATTTGTCAAAATACTCTGCGAAAAAGTCTTCGCTATGACGCCTGTAACTCGCCACTTTTTTGTCGTTGCGGCGCCGGACGCGGTCGTGTTGCGTTGAGAACGGGGCGATGTAGACTTCGCAGGATACGTGCGCGCGGTCGGGGAATGTGGTTGAGCGGAGGACGGTTCGGTGGGCCGGTTACGTTGCACATTACTTTGGTGTTGCCGAGCTCGACGTAGGAGGAGCCGTCGGAGGATGTGGAGGAGGTGGAGACCTGGCAGTGGATACGGCGGAGCTCGTTCCAGCGCCGGCCATCGTTGCGGAGGCCTTCCATTTTTATGTTTAGATCGGGGGAGTAGATGCAGTTGGGCGTTTGGAAGAGGAAGAGGGTACAGGTGTCGTGAGGGGGCAGTGTTTGGAGGTTGTTTGATGCTGTAGTGTTGATTTTTGTGAGGGTTTGAGCTGTGACGTCCCAAAGATCTTCGGCTAAAAAGGTTTGCGCCCTTGAGATAAGGAAGATACTTAGTATACAGCAGCAGTGTGTAATCGCGCCAAGTTTGAAAAAAAAAAAAAAAAAAAAAAAAAATGAGACCAAGTTACTTGGAAAGAAATGTCAATTAGCAAGCGAATATCAATATCAAGTGAAAAACCGATCCTGGAGATGCTTGAAAGGTTTAATTTGAGAGAAGTTGATTGTTTGCAGAGATGCTTTATTAGATAAATCATAGACAGTAAAGAATTCAGCTTATCTAGCTCAGATGTAGAATCTCAGGCTGCCAGGCTATCACACCTTTCATGAGCGACTTGACAACGACTTCGTTATATGCTTATAATAATACTATCATTACAGAAGAGAGTATTTCTTTATACTGTACATGCCTTTTTCGTGAGAAAATTAAAAATTAAAAATAAAAAAATTGAAAAAAGGAAGCAGTGAATCTTATGGAAAACATCCAAGCTGTGCCGTTCCATACATGTTCTAGTTGAAAAAAAAAAAAAAAAAAAAAAGTTGAGTGAGAGAGAAACAAAGAAAACCCGCTAGACAAATTTGCCAACTCCATAACAGTATTATAATCCTTGAAAAAAACAAAGAGAAAAATAGGTACAGGTTTATAGCAAAGGTTCACAGAACAAGTGAGAAGAGAATAAGCGTATTTAGCGAGAAACGAAAACAAGCAAAAACAACGCCATTGACCAAAGGTTGGGTCCTAACTCGACATATGTATTTTCAAAGCAATAGTGAGAAATAGAAGGCGTGAAATAAATTTTTGCGAGACGTAGGATGAAGTCAATATATTGAATGTCTAAGCCAACTTTGTTTCGTTGAACGTAGATGAATATGACAAAAATGAAAGAAGATCTCCTTCAGACATTATTTTGTTCCTAAGCGGTCATAGGGTGAAAGATTTCAACTGAAGGTCAGGATCACCGTCGTCGGTCGCCAGCGAGGACGTTAGCTGCCACAGTCTCAAATCTCACGTTCCGCTTCCACTTCTTCCTGCAGTGCTCAACGCCGCCGGCATCCAACCAGCGCGTTAGGTTCTTGCACTGGCTGACGTCGAAGACCTCGAGGTTGTGGCACCCTCGACGACAGCTTCCACACCGATGCCCGTCACGCGCACGCAACCTCGGACGGAGAGCTCCCGAAGTTCAAGGAGGTGCAGACCGATAGCCCGCAGCGACGAATCGGAAACGGCCGATCCGCAGAACGACAGCTTGAGCACGGTGAGATGTGGGCATCCGAGGGAAAGCACTTCGGTAGCAGTGTCGGACAAGGCGCAACAGAACGACTGTGTGCAACATATTAGTTCGATTTTTTTCAGGCTAAGGGAGTTTTAAACGCTCAGGAAAAGATTGCTTACCAAATCTAAAACTCGAAGATTTTTTGCGGCGTTTCGTTAAAATACTATAGCGCTATCCGTAAGGTAGGTGCAGTCCGCCAAGCAGAGATTGGTCAACCTCGGAAGCGTGTTAAGCTCCAGTGCTGGAACCCTTGGTCGGTAATCGTCGTACACCGTGTAAGATCAACATGTTCCAGCCTTGAGGCTGCATGTTGGGCAAGTGCGACATCGTCCTGTCCGTGACGTGTTTGCAGTATGACAGAACCAAGCGCTTTAGAGAAGGACACCCAATTACGGTCCCTGGAGGAGGCTGGAAGAGCATTGGATGCCGCTGGGATGGCTTAAGATGCCCTTGTCCTTGTTGTGTTTGTTGTCCCTGCTGCTGTCCCTGCTGCTGCTGCTGCTGGTTACTCTCATTATCGGACGAATCCGACGTGTCCATGTTCTGCTGCTGCTGCTGCTGGTACTGGTCGTAAAAATGTGGGATATCTTGAATGACCCAACCTGCAACTCTTTGCAGTAGCTGATCGCTGACCTTTCTACAATTACTGAGATCAATCTCTTCCAATCCCTTTGCCTTATTTGCCATCTCGAGGATGGCTTGCCCCGTGATGTCCCACACGCTCTTCATACGCCATATTTTCACGTTGGGAGCGCATACTGCGGCAAGGTGTAAGAACCCTTCGTCGGTGATGTGAAAACAATTACTGAGGTCAACGACAAGTGGCCGTGATCCCGCAAAGGGCAAATGTAGTTGATCAAAACGTGGTCAGTTACCACCCGGTTATACGGCTTCAGGTCTAGCACTTTCATAACATCGTTGTTTGTGGAGACGATTTTCGACCAATGCGTCGACACTAGCCTGATTTTCATTAGCTCGTGTAGCGGGAGGAATGTGAATATGCGAACGAGAATGTCGTCGGTGAGAGCGCCTTTATTGAACTGCGTTGTTCTACGCCCGTGCACTCTTGGACGTTTGTAAGTGTGAGCGTATTCAGGAGGAGTTGTGGGATGCTTGTGTTTCCCGTGAGAGGGCGACCTTGCGCCCTCCCTGTCGGACTCAGGAGGAGGCGACGATTGCGGTATAGGAGGTGCAATGGAGCCGCGGCGGCTCTTTGCGCGCATGTTTTCAAAGTCCGGTGGTAGGAACGGGTCCGGGTCGTACGGTTCGACAACATTGATGCCCGGAACGTGCGGCGATGGTGATTGCCCGTCCGGAGGCGTGACGGATATCTTCAATGACGGTTCTCCTCCGATTGCCGGTGGCTCTCTCAGCGGGCTGTTCAAGCGTTTGAGTTCTTCCCCTAAATCCATCCTCTCGATTCCATGCGATGGCGTCGATCTTCCGCTATCAAGAGCCCCGAATCAAGGTCCATTTCCATCCTGTCGAGGACAGAAGCTGGTGCTGTAGCGACAACAGCGCTCGCTGCGGTGGCGTTCGCAATATTGATCTGGGGCGTTCCGGTGGCAAGCCTCTTTCTCGCAGTAAGCTCCACTTCGCGTTTCATCTCCGTGGTCCATCTCCGCCAGAGCTCTTCGAGGACAGGACCCTCGATGACGATGCACTCGACTTGGTTTACGCTCCTAACTGTAGCCATGCGTTTTGGAACGAGGCCGAGGCCCGCAACTTCGCCAAAGTACTGCCCTTTCTGAAGCCGGGCTTTAATTTTGCCCGTGGTCGGCGAAGTGTTGAGGACCGATTTCTGACCCGAGGGATCATCCAAATTACCCCGTTAGGGTCGTGTCCCCGTCCACAACTTCGACTTCGCCTCTTATAATGAAGAGATTTCTCTTCCAGGCGAATCCTTTAAAATAATCGGCGAGAACGGTGGGTACGTTCGTGGGGTGGCATTCATGCCTAAAAAGTGCAATACTTCCGCGGGCAAATTGGCGAAAAGGGGTAGCTCCTTAAGGAGCTGCCTAACGTTCAGCTCGCCGCTTGCCACGACCGACTCGTTTGACGTTGGCCACTGAGATCCAGTAGCCCCCACCACAACAGAACTGTGGCCATCAGCGGGGATCAGGCTCGGTCCGATTACGGATGTTGTCTCCATGACCTGTTTTCCTATAGCAACGGCTCCTCCAGCTGATAGTTTGCTGGCGCCTTCTTTTTTCTTCTTTTCCAAAAGTTCCAGGCGCTCCATTGCTTCCTCCCTGATTGCCTTTTCGACGTCGGGGTACTTCGGAAGCTCTTTCCGTAGCGCTTCCTTTGTAAGAACGACCAACATGCATTTACTTCGGGCAATTATCGTAGCCGTTCGCGGCACATCCATGAGAATGCCAATTTCGCCGAAAAAGGCACCAGGCTTGAGTTCCGCATAGGTGCTTTCGCCGTCCCTCGACGTAACCGAAACGGCGCCACGAACCAGCCAATACATTGCTTTAGCTTCATCTCCTTCCGTAAGGATATAATCCCTCGGAGAGTGGAGCTGCCGGTCGCAGGTGGGTAGCAATTGCCGCCAGAATTCGTCGGGTGCGGATACGAAAAGCGGAAACGATCTCAGACGGTTCAGGAGGTCCACGGCATTCCCGCCTGATTCGTCGTCAGAGGCGACGGGCGCATAGGCTTCGACGGGTTCGCATCGGAATCGAACGACCGGAGCAATGCGCTCGCGTTGGGGTTTTGGGGAAACGTCGGCGATGTCGCCGAAGCGCCGCGGTGATGTCGACGCATCTCTGCGACGTAGAAGGGTTCCCCGCTAATGTACGACTTTCTCCTCGACCTGTGGCGGTACGGGTGAGCAGAGTAGTAATAGCGTCTGGGTCCTTCACGGGTTCGACGGGGGGAAGCGGCTCGTATGGTATCCACGGTGAACGACTATATTATATACACCATGTTAATTTCAGAGGTAAATAAAGGAAAAACACCAGACTCCTGTGGTTGTGATCTTGACAATCTTGGGCTTGGTGGAGACAAGCAAGATTGCGGGGCACTAGAAAAAAAAAAAAAAAAACCGAAGAGGGGATTTTGGCTGGGGAGCGTGAAACCTTGAACGAAGGTTCAACAGGAAATGTGCAAAGCTAAGAGGTGAAAAAGGCGTCACGAGACGAAAAAAAGATTCGATCTCTGGGAAATCTGGAAGGCAGGTTTTTGCACGCCAAATGGTCAAGAGAAAGAAAAGACTAAAATCAGAGCCAGAATGAAAGTAACTCAACGGAATGTCTGAGGCTAAATGACGTCGGGTTCGATCCGATGATAAGGTTCTCCCTGGGCTGAGCAGAGGATGGTGAGAAAGAAGAAGCGATGAAGTTTAACTTCTTTTGAATATCCTACTTAGTTCTAGAATCGTATATATCTTTTATCGGAAGTGGTTTTAAAAAATGAAATAAATATCAAAAAAAGTGGATGCAGTTTGGAGAAAATGATGGACGATTTTATTTCTTCGCGTTGGGGTGTGTATGATGGGATGAAAAGAAAGGTAGGTAAACTATTAGGATTAAAAAAAAAAAAAAAGTATAGCAGGAGGAAAAAGGCAAAGGGAAAGGGAAAAAAGAAAAAAGCACCAAGAAAAAAAAAAAAAAAAAGAGAGGGAAAGGAAAAAAAAAAAAAAAAAAAACTATAGAGAGCGTATTATTTTTTTTTTGGGATTGGGTGGTGTGAGAGATTGATAGGCTTCACTGAAGTATACAGACAGTGAACGGGTTCCAGATTAAGCAACCCAATGGAGAGGAAATTCGTTCTTACCCTTCTACTCTTGTTCTTTTCCCTTAATATTCTTATTTTACTTATATATTTCTGTCTTCTTTTTTATTTATATAGTACAGTAGCAAAAGAAGTAAGACCTGGCGGTTACGCACTGACTTCCTCTATGCAGTCTGTCTGAACAAGTGTATATCCACACACCCCAATTCCTCGTATGAACGACACTTACATTTCACAAAAGTAGCTGTCTCTCTCGTTACCCTCTGTCTTTTGTGTGGGGGTCGTGTTTGGAAGGAGAAAAAAAAAAATATAGATTGCGATGAAAAGATGCCGCAAAGAAGCGAGATCGAAAGAGGGAAAACTGTGTGCGTGAGTTGCTGCGAGATGTGGCACGTCAGTGCTCCTACCTGGTGAAGATATCAGATAATAATAGTAAGAAGAAGAAAACAAGTGTCTATATATTTAGTATACGAGATATATATCGTTTACTATATGAATATTGCTTCTTGGTTCCTTTTTTTTGAAAAAAAAAAAAAAAAAAATTACTCCTGCTCCTAGTCATTCTCGCACCTTTTCTGGTTTTTCACTTGGTATAATTAACAGCGAGTACGTTAATGACATATCTCACTCCCCAAAAAATAAAAAAATTCCATGTTGCGATATTAGAGGTAGATGAATAGAATACAAGATAAATAAATAAGATAAATAATAATGTTTGACGGTTATCCCGTTCCGAGCCTTTTATCCAAAGCTGGAAAATTGTGTAGCTGGATGGGACTGAATGAAAATGAGTGGTGTTAAAAGAGGATAACTCTTGGAAACGTACCTGGAGAAAAAGTATGAACACCTATGAACGCCTAATCCTTCCCGCTCTAATCTGCATTGGCTGGGTTCCAATCACTTTTATGTCCTCCTCTTCGCTCCGTGGAAGCTGTCTGGAGAGATCTGACACAACGCAAATCTCGAAAATCTTCAGTTCCCGTGCCTTTGCGTGCTGAAAATATAAGGTTACCTGGTTTTGAGATGGAAGATGCAGCCTGTTTTTCCCCCTCGGATCCCGGTTTAGAATGCCATGATTGACAAGGTAATTTTATAAGGGAAAGGGAAAGGGCAGATTGGATCTAATGACGCGAAAGGAGTAAAGGATACGATTTCCCGGGTAAGATAGAAAAAATGAAATAAAACAATATATAAGGGAGAGGTTTCCAAGTTAATTGTAGAGAAAAGAAGGGGCGGAAAGCAGAAGAAAAACAGAGAGCTTAAAAATAACAAAAAAATTAGTAGGGGAAAAGAGGAAAATCGAGTCTGCCAGAGGGAAGAAAGGCGAATTAGAAAAAGGCTGTTTGAAGTGGAGGAAGGGTGGAGGAAGGTAAAGAGAAAGAAAAAAACGAATTAAATACATAAAAAGAGCCTAATTATCCCTGCTCTATAGAATCAATACAACGCATTCCAAAAAATTATGCGAACTCACCCCCCGGTCAGTAGTGTGATATAAAGAAAAAAGAAGTCTTCTAGAAGCTATTGAAACGAAATGACCACCGGAAAGAAAAAAGAAAAAAACGCAAGAGAGAATTATCAGTAGAGCAAAAAAAAAAAGTTTGAATGAGCAAAATACAACGATTGCTATTAATATCTCCAAAATAAAATATCCTTTGAATACGTTGAGAACGAGAAAAGGCGGTAACGGAGCAACAGGACCTGTTTCAACAGCCTTGAAACTGTAATTTGCCTTGGAAGGATGGGAAGGGGCTTCCGACGATCGATTGCCGAGGGGGTTGACATTGACGTATCAAAGGTACAACGGAATGCCGTGTGGAGGTTGCTTCTTTCAGGATAAAGAAGGTGAAATGGGCGTGATTATTGAAAATGGAATACAAAATAAACATAATAAAATAAATAAATAAATAAAATCAAATAAAAGCGTTGGAGATATAACACGGAAATAGGGCCGCAGATAGCTCTGGATAAATGGATACCAGAAGCGATATAAGGAAGGTCGACGGGGGCGACCAAACACGAGATATGCAAGAGTAGCTAAATTTGATAACAATTCTGACAAAAGCAATGCCGTGTGCCATAGGCGCCTCTTTTCGCTGTCGAGGGCTGCTTTAATGGGCTACCGCTGAAGGTCGCTGGTATAGCGGCTCTTGTGATGGCGGCAACTCCAGAGGGAGACGTCCGAGCAAAAGAGCCAATATTGTGAAGGAAGTTGTCGCTTTCAAGTGTATATTTGCCAGAAACGAATCCGCTCTTTTTGAGCATTTGACATTGCTATTCCGTTCTAGTAATAATATAGGGAGGAAAGGGGAAGAAAAGAAAAAATAATACTCCCTAGTTCGCGGCAGCGGTCAAATGATTTGGAAGTGGTTGTCGAAGTATGGAACGAATATGCAGCCCTAACCAGTTGTCGTTAGCACCCATGTACCATCAAAAAATAAAATGAACTAAGGGATTGCGGAGGATTTTCTGAAAAGTAGTAAGCAAATAGTGATTGGGATAAAATGAAATAAAATTTGTCGAGAAAGAAACAAAGAAAAAGAAGAAGAAGAAGAAGAAGAAGAAGAAGAAGAAGAAGAAGAAGAAGAAGAAGAAGAAGAAGAAGAAGAAGAAGAAGAAGCAATACCATAGGGCTAATGTAAGTTTAGTCCAAGTAATAGTCTTCGCGTTAATGCTTGGTGATCGAATTGCTTAATACCATGGGGCCGAAACATCAAGTTCTTACTAACAAGCTGCTTTGATTCCCATTTGCATGTAGAAGCTAGTGGGACCTGCTCCGTGGACCAGCCGTGGCCCACAACTTCGAGCCTCATCTGCCTCTCTCCTCTCCTACGAACCGTTCCATCTCAGCGAACCGAGCAACCGAATTAGACCTTAGAAAGTTCAATGAAGGGCATCCCTTCAGAAAAAGAGGCCAGCATGTTGTCGCAGCGGTTCGGTTCTTATTTCCGCCGCATTAAAAACCCTTCGTGGATAATATAGGGCTTAGCGGGTTTTCAACCGTTCGTTCGAGCAAAGAGAACCGAAGGTCAAACGCTATAGAACAAGTTGTCTAATTAAACATTGGTGTCAGTGATGTCGTTCGTTTTTTTTTTTTTTTTTTTTTTTTTGTAAAAAAAAAAAAAAAAAAATGAATACCTTCATGCGATTTGTCGTGGGCTTCCAGAGAACTTTGTAAATTGCTCACCCGCATGGTCAGTTGACTTAGGATCTGTGAGGCTCGTACAAATTTGCCATGAAACGCAATGCGCCTCACCCCTGGGCACCCAAGAGACGACGGTACCTGCAAGCCACCCACACTAGAATTTCTGGAAGATTATTAACGTGCTGCACTAGCCTGCGAGCCACCACCTAGCTGGCGAGCAGTTGCCAAGACCTCACCAAAAAAAAATATTCATAACCCCTTACAACGCAACTTAAACCACAATTTTATCACCATCAAATGTAAACAAAACTTCAACAACGAATAACGTAACAACCACTCTATGAATTATTACTAAACGAAAACTATAGATTATATAATAAAATATAATATTTCAATTTTAGACGATTTGAAGAGATTTTAGATTTTTTACGATTTTTTTATTATTATATATACAAATTCTAAGTATATAATAGTTAATCGCTAATAACTTAATAACTACCGCAGACAACACCTAATTTTTTAATATTTATAATATTTATAGGCTATAGATTATCGTATTAAATTTTTATAAATTATTATACATTATCATTAAGATATTCGTAATTTTATTTTACTAGTAACACTAATTTTTTACTATAGTTTTAGCTGGCTCGCTTAGTAGATAATAGCTCGCAGGCTAGTACAGCACGTTAGACGAGAATTTCCCAATCGATAGCTTCCACTTTAACACTTTACCGCGATTTATAATCTTTACCCAACCGATAACCCAGGTTCGATAATCCAATAAATCGCTCAACGGCGCTGTGAATGGGTGCTGCTGACAGAATATCGCATAAACTTCGGAGCTGCAGAAGGTGCATACGTACTGCTTGAGATTTAGAAAGCAAAGCTTTATTTTATTTCCTCGGGGTACCTACCACCATGCGCTGAACGGAGTTGTGCTGATATGTTCTTGACGCATTTGCTAGGTAGAAGCGCGCTTTAAACGTAATGTCCCAAAAGTCTATGTCAGCCAAGTACCTTTGAGAATTAATTCGCGCCTCTAGTTAGGATTTCAGGCGCTATTGAGCTACAAGTGCAGGCTGTTAAGAGCGCTATTAAGAAAAGCGAAGAGGATATATTTTTACTGCGAACCCGTTTTAAGTTAAATGAGAAGCATTTTCCAACCGCAACGGAAACATCCACGGCTACAGCCTGGCGTGTGTCTGGGGGAAATATTTTTGTAGAATGAGATTTGCTCTGCAAGGTAACGGAATGGGAGTCGCCTTCTGAATAACTAGACCTAGAGAACGAAGAAATGGTTGAGATCTAGCCTTGAGTAGAAAAGGGACAAAGAACCGTTGCTCTGCTAACTCTTTGACGGTTTCTCTCAAAGGGAATGGCATACACCGGTATACCAGCAAAAAGATAAGTAGCTTCCACAACCACTTTGTATGATTCAATGCCAAGAAAAGGTGTCGAGCTGGAGAAGCTTGGAATGAAATTGGATTTGATATATAAGTACGTATGGTGAAGAGTTGACGGTTGATGATAATTGAAAGTAGAGTTCTTGGGTGATGGGATCTTTGAGCGTATGGTGCATTTTTCATACAACAACATATAACCATTGAAAGAACAATAGTAAGTATTTGATAGTAAAAGTCCTGTACTTGTAGTGAAAAAAATAATTCAAATAAACAAAAATTATATTATTATTATTATTATTATTATTATTACCTTATTTAACAATAATAGTATTTATTTATTTATTTATTTATTTATTATCGTCATCAATCAACAACCAAGTACTGCCAGTACTAGTAGTCTTCCCCTACTAGTACTTGCCTTATTAACATACTAAGTAGCTTTCTCAATAATAGCTAGGAGAAGGAAGCTAAATATTTCCATGGCACTTCCATTCTCTCACTTCACCCGTCCCAGTACTCAGTATATGATATTTAGGTCCTCGAGATCTGGAAACTGCCGGCAGCATCTCTGGGAAGCTTGAAGTAACTCGGCAGAGCTCGATCTTATTTCCCTTGTTTGTTCGAAGCCCCAAATTATGAAGCCGGAGAGCTCATTATATGAAACAAAGTAGATAAAAAAAAACCTCCAACTACAAGGTCTTCTTGAGTCTCTATTGTTATAACCTTTTTATTTCTCTTTTTCTTTGTTTCACCTATTCGTTCCTCACCTTGAAACATTTTCATACTAGCAAACTTGCTACGGGGCGGTCCATCGATACCCTTTGTGTGGGAAGTCCTTTTCATTTATAGCCGGTTCTGGAATCATTCCCGAAAATAGACCCTTCACAACAGACAGGTACCGCTTCTTCAAGCTCACCAACTACACTGAAAAACTTCAACAATGGGGCACAGGTTGACTGAGCGTATCGGAACTTTTGGACCAAAGGCGTATCCGACTATATTCGAGGTCAACGAAAGCATAGGTCAGTAAGGCTTCACGATTGGCAGACTAAGCACAAAAGAGGTCACTGCTTACACCTCGAGCTTTTTAATTTTAGAAACTACCCAGTCGCCCATCGAATCACCCTTCGACGAGAACAAAACGAAACCTCTGACTTTACCGTCGGCACTAAAGCCATCGTCGCCAAACCAATAAGGATCGAGGTATGTCAGGAGAAGACTGTTAACGACTACTTGCTATGGCAGCACTGCGAATTCTTCAAGACTTTCTCCAGGGGTACTCCGCTGGTCTTATACTACGGGCGATCCGGACCGGAAAGGACTTGCCACCGACCCATCCGTTAGTTCTACAGAAAATGCAACCTTCCGGGACTAAGAGAACGACAAGGAAGCAAATAAAGGATATGCTCCCTGACCAGGCCGGCGAGATAACTCTCGTAGCGGCGCACCCATGTCTCCCAGTTGTTGCTTTCGCGACGAGCAACTCGAAGGTGTTTCTTCACGACGAAAGAAACGAGCACAGGCGGTTCGCGTCTTTCCACTTGGAACCCGCGAAGGTCTTCGGCCATACTCCGAAAACCACTGCGCTATGCTTTTCAAAGCACAATCAACTTGCAATTGGCTCGACAACGAGCTTGGACAGGTGGATCTGTGGACACTCGACTTGGAAGCGACTGCGACGGAGTGGTACAGGGAGCTTTTAGAAACGGAAGAGGAGGAGAAAACTTTGCCCCGAGCTACTTGCAATTCGATACTGCTTCCGCCGAGTATCACTGACTTGAAGAAGAACTATGTGCCGGTGCCAGTTAGCGGAGCGGTAAAGCACATCGCATTCTCACACTCGCTGCCTGTTATGGCGGTTTCCACTAATGAGAGCGGATCTGGTGTTTTTCTGTACGATATTTTCTCTCAAGGAATCCCTATTCGCATCCTGTCGCATATCAGCGTCTTCGGGAAGCTTAAACCGGACTACTGCACATCGCTAGCGTGGGCGCCATCCGGCTCCCCACCCATTGATGCGGATGGGAAGTCCAAGTTTACGAAATCTCAGTATCAGCAACTAACGAACATGGGGAATACGCTTTTAGTGGGAACTAAATTCGGCAAATCCACTTGTTCAAGGCTAGTGAATGCGGCGGCTACCTTCATTTTCAAAGGCCGGAGTATTCAGTTCGATGCCGGATATATGGAAGTTTTCTCAGAACTTCGGCGAGACGCCTGTGAGCGTCCGCGGCGAAGTAACCAATATCGTAGTCCTCCCTAAGCAGCTGGAGTACGTTGAAGGAAAAGACGGTGCTTACACCAGGTCGCAGACATGCCTTGTTACCTTTGCTAAGTTCGAAGGTATTGTTTCGCTTCGGTTTAGTCCGGTCGTTGTTGAACAACAAGAGGGCCTGGCCTACGATCCGTGGATTTTTTGTATCGTATGCATGTGTAACATTATGCTCTTTTTTCTGTACATCTGCCAGTCGATATATGACACCTTTAACCCGATCTCGATCACCTGGCTCTTGTATGAGCCACGAGGGATATCAAATGGAGGTGGAAGGTTTAATAGAGACGCCTTTCGTCACGGATATGGTCTGTGATGGTATTCCGGCAACATCTGAGACGAGGAGATTACCAAAGAGAGAAGGGTCGAGTATCTATTGGCCTCTGGAATCGGCCTTTGATGCAAGGCAGTGGGAGTTCTTGACGAAGCCTGGAATTGTAAAGCAAGGAGGACTGATGAGCAAGCTGAAGAAAGTCGGTTTCGAAGATAGCATCGTGATCGAAACTCCAGCCATGCGCCAATGGAAGTCCAACAATCCCTATAAGAAGGAAGACTTCAATATCAAGCCTAGTTCGGACTTCAAAAACGAACATACTACAAGAACAGATTCGCATTCGGTGGCTACATCGACAGCATGGCGATTGACAGCTCAGGACGACGGCTGCTTGTCTCCTTCATGAGGGATCCCGCTTCTTACTTCAAGCCTAGTGCTAAGCTTCCTGAAAACTGCAACGTCTTCCTATTTAAGCTACAGCAAACTACCCTGACGGAAGAGACAACGTCGACGTGCCCCCTCGGAAACGGAGCGCGAGCGGGATTGAAGATAGCAGAACTCGCTACCCAAGACCCTTCTCAATGACCTATAAATATCACAACCCCGCCGTTCTCGAAACGCCACGTAAGTTTTTCATGGATCTCAGGGAGAACCTCAAGACGCCACGCAAGACACCCTTCGAAACTAGACTCCCACCGCCATCCACCGCACCCCGCAAGGCTAGCTACAGCGCCTCGCCCGTCGAGAAAATAATCACTGCATTAGTCCCTCTCGGAGCTACAACCACCGACCGGCTGCAATCGCGCTGTGTGACCCGCAGCAAAAGTCCGCAGCCCGCGAGCTCATGTCCCCTCCTTCGCCGTGGAATCCGAACCCCGCGCCGCCGTTCTCGTCTTTGTTCCGCGACCAACACAACAACAATATGATGCGCAAAGCGACTAGCCACGTCACGCGTACGTCGAAGGTCTTCTTCGTACACGGCAACGAGAGGCTACCGTGGGACAGCCAGCTCGGCTGCTACGTCATCTGCTGCTACGGCGATAGCACGCTGTGGAAAGACCAAGACGGGCGGTTCAGGGGAATTGCGTGGTCAGGTTGCCGGTCGGAGGGGATTACCCTACGAATCCGTACTCTGAGGCTATGCAGTTTAGGTTGGAGAGAATATTTGCGTGAACACTTCTGGTTGTTGTTTGTTGTTTCTTTTTTTTTTTTTCTTTCTTTTTCTTTCTCATAACCCTCAATTATTTGTCTTTACAATGGAGTTAAGGATAGAAGGACCTAGATGACGAGGAAAGAAAAGGATTTTCAAAAGGATAACGGGGAAGGCATTTGAGATTTACCAGTGTCATATAATATCGTTTTTCAAGGCTCATTTTTTATGTACGAAGGCGCATTAGGTGCAATTACGGCCATTGGAATAGGCGTTTTCACTTTCTGTCGAGCCAATACTAACAAGAAGAAATAACAGTATGGCTTGATTATCAACTACCAATTAAAATGATTTCAACCAAAAACATTAGATACAATTACGACGAGTAAAACACTAGAAGTATGGAAATATACAAGAAGAATGCTTTTTTAGAATTCCAATAGTAGTAATACATCAACCTTCGCCTGTACTAAAACTCCGCGTGAGGTAAAGGGGAGAATAGGATAAAGAAACTCGTGTTAAAACCCAGGGTTAACAAGTAACCTAGACAAGAAAGGGAAACCAACATCCATTAGATATACAACTTTTTCCCCTTCTTTAACCAAAAACTCTCCTCCATAGCTCCGCAGCAACCGCCTTTCTACTCTCAATAGTCCTCGACAGCGAATCCTTATTCTCGTCCGCCCTTCTGAGCAAGTACTTTATGCACTCCTCCAGCGAACCCCACGGAACGTATTTAACGACGTTCATCCCCGCCTGCGCCCTCTCCTCAACGCCAGTAGACACTTTCTCCGCGCAGTCTCCCTCGCCATCATAGCGCACCTATTCTGCGCTACCAGCTCCAGCGAAACCTCATCCGCCATACCCATAAGCTGCGCGAATGTAACATCCTTTTCACCGCACGCTTCGTTCTCAGTCCTAATCTTCTTAAGCAGCGCGCGGGCCTTTTCCACGCTATCCCGGTTATGGCTGCGACAACGAGTCCCAGGTTTACATTATCACCGTTCGCAGTGAGCATTGTTTCGATACCCTTATCGTAACTCGCGTCCGTGTCTTCCTTCGTGTCGTGGATTAAATTACGGGGGTCGGTGTGTAAATACGCCCGCGGACTAGCTTCGCGCCGAAGCTGTATCCTTCCTTTTTAGCGCGCGCGATGTGGGAGGTTAGAGTGTCGTGGGAGGCTTTGAGGTACATCTGGTAAGTATTGTAGACGGTTGGGGGGTGGTTGGCGGGGTTGTGCTTGGACATGAGGTGTAAAGTTAGCTCGTCCATGGCGTGCTGGACGCACTGCTGCTCGGCGTCGAAGAGCAGGCGGACGCGGCGGGATTGGGCGTACGAGCAGATTTCATCGAGAGCTTTTGCGAGGTTTTCGGGGACGGAGAGGTTTTCTTCGAAGATTTTGACGAAAGATTTCCGGCGCCGGTGTACCTACAGTTATCTTTTGTTAGTATGGATAGAAGCTCAAATAAGCTATGATAATTAGGCTTTAGAGGGAGGGAGGGAGAGAGAGAGAGAGAGAGAGAGAGAGAGAGAGAGAGAGAGAGAGAGAGAGAGAGAGAGAGAGAGAGAGAGGATATTGTAGCTTACTTGATAGCAACGAAATCCTGCGGTGCGCTATACTCGATAGTCTTCATCGTGCCATCCTTCCACAGCTTCAGATCCTCTACCTCGGCGCCTGCATCAACATCCGAGCTCTCTACCTCGCGCGCGTACGCTAATATAACACCCCCGAATCCCCATTCCTCAATTGGCCCACCGTCTCATCGATTTCAGCCTTACTCGTCCCCGCGCAAAAATGCGAGTAAAAAGTCGTCTTCAATATCGCACTCGTAAGCGGTATCCTCGTCAGTATCCTCGAATACCTCAGCAGCGTCTTCGTAAGTATCGTAGATAACAGCGGCGAAGTAGTAACGGAAGTAATCAAAAGCGCTCTGAGTAAATGCGACGTCGGCAGTATCGCCAAAGGTGGCGGCGGCGGCGGGTTGTTGTTCGAACCCTGCCGCGTTTCTTCTGTCATCGCGGAAGGGTTAGCGGCGTAGGTCGACTGCGACCTGCGCGAGTGTTTCTGGTTTTGCGTCGAAACGCGCCTGGATATTTCAAAAGACGCCAGAGGTGCTCTGGCGACGATGTATGCCTGCTGTCGAGGTATCTGGCTGGTATCGATGGAGCTCCGGCGCATATCCTCAGAGACTTGAGCCTGGATTGGTTGACGAAAAGACGTCCCGCCATTGGGGGCTCCCGAAGTCTTTTTATATGTACTGGTTGACGTAGACGGCTAAAATTGAGAAAAAAAACGGGTCGGGATTAATCGATTGGGCAGGGATTGGGAGGGGCAAAAGCTTAATCGATAGATATAAATCGGAAGGTTCGGTTTCACAAGCTCCCGAGGAACAGCCTTAAATGAAGGCTTTAAAGAAGTAGTAGTATATAAAGAATGGCTTGATCAACTCCGGGATGTTTTAATGGATATTTTCTCTAGAAAGAAGGAAAGGTATGCAGGGTCCCTCTTGTTACGGATTTGTTCGGGTGAATGTGAAGTTAAGTATATATAAGGGTGGACGCCGACTGTTTCTCGGATTGTGGGAGAGTTGATTTATAGAGTTTCCTCCTTATCTCTCGTAGAAACTGGAACTTTGTTTCTCTCCTCTATTATTATTTATCTTAGTTTTATCTTATCTGGTAAGCCGTTGACGATGTCTCTGATTTGTTAAGGTTTTTATAATTTCGTCCTGGTAAATTCTGGCCTCGTGATTTTTGTTTCTTTTTCTACTTATTTTTGATGCAACTTTATCGTCCTCTCAATAAACGCCTCAAAAATAACCGCAGCAAAAGAGAAGGAAGAAGATTGAATGGATCGAAGAATTGGAAGATAAAAGGTGTTAGCAATATATATGTTCGAATTAGAAATTACTGATCGAAAGCTGGTCTTTTACTGCAGGTAAGGCAAACAAGGGTCTCAATTGGAAAATTTCTACACAACAACGGATGGAGTGGGTAGGGTGAGGGAGGAGGAGGGGGGGGGTTTTAATATGTCGTCGTATTTACTCGGTGTTCACGAAGGAAATGTTGCGGCTGGCCGAGGCACACTGGTCGTATCGTCGGTCATGCTTTTAAGATTATGGAACTACGGCACCACAACGTCCACGACCGAAAGCGAAAGTAGTATTCGACCGATAACAAGGAGAGAGAATGGAAAAAAAAAAAAAAAAAAAAAAAAAAAAAAGCTTCGACACCCGGCGACGAAAGGGTCGCACTTCCTTAATAGAATAAGTAGGAGGAGTGTATATGCAAAAGGACCTAGTAGGAGAGCACGGGACCTCAGTGGATGGAGGAAGCTCCTGGAGAAACTCGCTCTCGGCTTATGCGCTAAGTGGTTTTGGCTTGTTCGTCCGTGGAGTGGAGGGGAAAAGAAATTTTCTATCGCGGTCGCCTTGGAGGATTTTTTTTTTAGCAATAGCTAAGAGTTTCTATTAAATAAGTGGAAACTGCGACAAGGTGGGACAGGGACACTAAAACCCACGATGTCAGATGAAGAGTATACATTATTACTATGACGGAGGAGCTCTACGTAAGTGGATGAGAGAGAGTGAGAGAGAGAGAGAGAGAGAGAGATAGTAGTATGTATTGGTTGGTTCGCTTTTGAAAAAAGGTTCCGTTCAGAAGGGTGGAGCGGAAATGCAACCGCTACATCCAGGCATCATCCAAGTCTTTATTTGGAGATAAGAAGAAAGAGGTAAAGTTCCCCAAAACGCCACCGACCTGTCATACATGGATGGGTTGATGGGGATACGATTTTTAAGCTGAAAAGACGATAAAGTTTCCTTCCAAGTTTAAGCAAAAGAGCAGGTTCCAGCATGTCATGCCCTCCCAGGCGCCTCCAGGGAGACCGGCTACGTAACCGAAATGCAATTTTGCATTTTGGGCAATCATGAACTCGTTGACTGCCCCTCTTTCATTCCTCGAGACCCGCGAATCTGCGGCGGCCGACGAAAAAAAAGCTTGCTGCTTGCTGCTTGCGTTAGTGGGGACACTTGCAGATTTGTTGCGCCCTCGGGATGGCCTCTCGTTGGCTCGGATTATTACGGTCCCCGAATGCGGTCGTTTTTTTGTTGCTTTCGGATAGATATTGGGTAATAAGTATTAAGAACCTCCAAGATCGAAAGAATTTTTTTTTGAGCTATCGCCGGAGAGTGGCCGATCCTCGTTGGAGGGAAGCCATGTCAGACAAGGGGCTCTCTTTAACTATATTTTTCCACGCTTGCCTCCAAAAGACAAGGAGATGCCACGCTGGGGGGAAATCGAGATTTGGAGATGCTGATCAGAGCACGAACTACGGGAATAGGTAGTACGAGCGCACAGCATCTACGGTCCCCGAAAGTAACAAACCACAATGGGCACTAAGAAATAATGACGAAACACCGTCACACAATTATGACACCAAGAAGTAT
This sequence comes from Pezizomycotina sp. ARF18, assembly GCA_002224055.1. NCBI lineage: Eukaryota > Fungi > Ascomycota > Pezizomycotina sp. ARF18. Next base: position 21,458 of record AZLU01000026.1, read on the forward strand.
TAAAGTATCTATACTGATACTGAGGACTGCGACAACGGCACGATGTCTCGAACCTTTTTTGTTCTGGCTCGGGTGCTTCTGCCTGAAGTCCAGGGACAACCTTGCTCTCACTTCCTCCAAGTGGCCCTGTTGAGAACTTGACGGGTGATATTAAATTTTTTTTTTTTCCCTTGTTGCTTTTTACGCTTTTAACCATGCAGAGCTGATCCAAAATATTCACCGAAAAGCGAAGATCATGATAAGGGTTGCAGGCGGCGACTGCGGACACCGCAGATTTTACTAATCTTTTTGTTCAAGTAATTATTATCTATCAAGGTCTGGTTGTGCAACGTTTCTTGGGCGTTCTTATCTATAGCCCAAGTCTGCAGCTTCTGCATATATGCGGCTCGTCTTGGAGATTCCACAGAAAATTTAATTGACATATATTGAAGGCTATATATATTGTTGCTTGTCATTCGGTGCTACAGCTTACGCAAAGGTAGGTGAATAATAAATTGGCCAAGTCGATTCTTGAAAAAAAGTGTAATATGAAGGATACGGAAATCTCACGAACTGCTGGTATCTGAGATCGAGAGCTATAGTTGTTGGATTTTGGACTAGGCGTTTGCTCCGGCGAGAGATTCTAAAAAATAAACGAAGGAAGTTGGTTAAGTAAAATGAAATCTCCGAATTATAATCGAGATATTAGTAAAAAAAAAAAAAAAAAAATCGTGTAAAATTCCTTGTTAAGAAATAGGTCACAATCGTATCGTCATCGTGTGTGAACTGAAAGTAAAGTCTTGGTGATAATGTCAAACTGTTGAGATAACTTGCCCGACATTAGGAAGGTTCTAGCCCAACGCGCCATGCCAACCAAGCCCACGTTAAAAGGTGAGCAGTGAGCCCCAGCAAACAGCAAACGCATCGTGTGTACTTCAATATATATATATATATATAAATCATGTGGCTTTCTTGGCATATTATTCTCAGTAACTTTTACCCAGATGCTTTATTAAATTCAACCCATATAAATTTTGATAACACCAGTCCTGACAAACTGCCTACAAATATCAATTATTCAAAGCAATATATCTCGCCAGTCCCCGAACGCCCCCTCAAGCAGCACCACCACCACCCACCCACCACACATCATCTCCATCATCCATCATCAAAGATGGCTCAAGACAGGTCAGCCGGCAGAGACGTGTTTATATACCCTGAAGCTGCTCCTGACGAGCTCCTTGGGGGCTCATTCTCACGAACGGTGTATCCGAGAACAATTTCCATGACATGGTTGAGATTCTTATTAGATGTGACAAGCCGTGGTCCATTGTATACAACGGCCTCGCCCTTCCCCACACCGACGATCCCCTCCAACCCGGCGACTATTTTGTTCGGACCTCGGGTATAATTTTCTTCCTTAAATGTCGCCTGGGGAGGATCTTGTCGCTAGTTCTTATCGTGGTCGCTAGGGTCCGTCGTCATCACCGACGAGAAGTTCCTCACCCGGACCATCTCGCTGGGGTCCGGCACGAGGACCAGATCCTTTCGAGATGCCGTGAGGAATCGCGATAGACGGTGTGTAATAAGCGGCAAAAAGGCCCTTCGGGCAGCGCGACATATATGGAGCGGATTCCAAGCTTCGCATGTATTCCCCCTCGCGTACGAAGAACATTGGCGTCGTTCCGACTTCGAGTGCTGGATTACTACCCAGAAACATCATCTGGAACAATAAACTCCGTCCAGAACGGTTTATTGCTTAGTTCGGACATACACCAACTTTGGGATAACTACGAACTCGCGATTAATCCTAATGTGAGCCAAAAGCCTACATGTAACCTTTCTTCCATCTTGACTTCTGACTGATAAAGCATTCTTAGGATAACTACAAAGTTACGTGCTTTGGCCGGACGGCGAAGGAGTCGCGGGGAAGAAACTAGAGAATGACTTTGTAGGTCAGCAAGATATGCCACCTCCGCAGCTTCTGAGGTGGCACTTTCTGCAGCGTGTCCTTGCAAACATGAAGGGGCCGGCGAGCCCATACTGGAACATGACTTTCCACCGGGTTCCGATGTCATGGGCGAAATTGCTGCTGGGCCTAGGCTAGCTGAACGAATGGAGGTCGAACTGTTCTCTAGGTTTAACGCGATGTTTATTTGAAGTGTTTCTGCATCCGTGGTTGATCGGACACATTCCAAAGTCAGTCGCCTTCTTTATCTGTCTTTTTTTTTTTTGTCTGCTTTCGTTTGGCTTGGGGTGCGGTTTCCCGGGCAACAACGCCAAAAAAAAAAAAAAAAAAAAAAGGCCCTTAACCTTTCATTTTTTCCACACCAAAAATTATTTTGACAACCAAAAAATCCCGACAAGCAAAATAGGGAAAAGAAACCAATCCAATCAACCACCTCCCATATAACCTCCAGCAAACATATACGCCATCAACCGCATACAACGATACCACGGGCGCGTCTCGGGGCATGTAAGAATACTTGGACAGAGTATCAACAATTTCCATACAAGGGGCAGCTCAGGAGTCCGTTCAACGATGGCGGAAACGATCGAACTCCTGTCCTCGTCCCCGTGGCCGCCACCGAGGTTCGAACGCCCGTGAAGAAATCGTCGCGAAACTACGCGGACCACATCGTCCTCCTGTCGTCGTCTTCGCCGCTGGTGTCGCCTAGTGCCCTGATCAATGGCGCAAAGGCTTCTAAGACTGGTCCTTTGAGCCCTTCTTCGCCACCACGCCCATGAAAAAGTCGAGCTTCACGTCGGCGAGTCAGCTTCTGAGGGAGGAGAAGGAGAAGGAGAAGGAGAAGGAGAATGCAAGGGGGAGTACGACGGAGGATAATACGCCGTCGGGGAGTGTTAAGAAAGCTTCTTCGGCCGTAAAGAAAACGACCAAGGGTGGGAAAACTACGACAACGACGAAGAAAGGGAAGAAAGGCTCCAGCAGCGATGACGCGACAAAGAACGCAAAGCTCACGGGAAAGATCACGAAACCGCGTTCGAGAGCGTCCTCGCCGAAACTTAAGAAGAAGAGCATCGATGATAGCGCGGCGGATATTTTTGACTTCCCCGTTTCTCAATCGAGCCAGGATGCCGCGAATAAGAAAGATGAATTGAGCGTCGAGGAAGTAGAACCAAAGAGCGCGCTAAAGAAGGCGGCAAGAGCTAAGAAGGCGACTACGGCCAAGCCAATGAAGCCGATGAAGCCCGCGAAGAAGTTGGATATCACGACCTTGGACATGTACGAGGTTCCGCTGCCCCCGAGCTCCCTCTGCCTGTTGCTGCTCCTGCTCCTGAACCTGTACCCGCAACCGAAGACCTGCCGAAACCCAGTGAAGGAGGTAAGGTCGCGAAAGCGCCATCGACTCCTCCTGAAAGCCCTACGCGTCGTCAGCGCAAGCGTAGCTGGACGCCCGTTGAAGATACAGTGAGAAACGAGGTAGTCGATCTATCCAGCGATACGCTGAAGCCAAAAAGCCTGGGTTTGAATCTATGGTCGACGGCTTCAAGCACGCGCCTGAGGATAGCAGCAATCTGGCGTTGTTAGGGGATGCGATGCAAGAACCGATGATGAAAAAGCGTTGCCTGGAACTTGTCGGCGTGCCTACCATGATGAAAACCTCTCGCAAAGCTCTCGAGGTCACTCAAGAAGAGACTTCCGCTCCGAAAGGCAAAAGGGGCAAAGGCAAGAAGAGGGTCACTACTATTACCGAACTCGCGACAAGGCAATTCCGAAAGGAGGTCGACGATGACGCGTCGAGTTCGTCATTGTACGGCTTCTTTGCGACGCAAATGGATACACAGGGTGGAGACGACGAGAATGCTCCGATTGACGTTGCGCTACCCAAACCAAAACCGAAGAAGAAGCCTGCGACTAAGTCCCGAAAATCAAAGAAGGAAGGCACGCCTCCGCCGGCTCTGCTCACGCCTAAAGCAGCGCAAAAGGCAGCGCAGGAGCAGCATTTAATATTCGGAACGTCATCTCAGTTAGTACAGTCTCAGAGCCCCGAGGGCGGATGGGATCTCGAAATCAAGAAGGGCGTGACGATAAGGAAAGGTGCTGTTGCCGATTCGAACGGGGAGTCGAGCCTTTCTGAGGATCTAAACGAGGAACCCATCGGAACTCAGACGCTCACGTTATCGACGAAAGCCGCACGCGAAAAGGAGGCGCAGGTTACCTACAAGAGGCGTCCTGCTACTTCCAAGAAGGGCCTCTGGCAAGTTGCTGGCGGAGCTTTCGACCTCACGAATGTTGAAGTTGTAGATATGGTTGATTCACCGGTTAAAGATAGTCTCTCCGCATTCAAGTTTGCCACTGCTCCATCGTCAAAGGCGACGTCAAGGGAAACGGAGAAGTCATCTAAAGAGCGACCATCACCGACATCGAAACTCGAAAACCAAGCCGCGCCTAGGACTATAGCAAGTGTAGTACGTGCCAACCAGCAACAAACGCAACCATTGACAGATATCACTACCAATATTCCACCCAGCAGCCAACCACCACCTTCACAAAAGTCTTCGACAGGCCCAAAGACTTCCGCTGCTAGCAATAAGAAAACTACCGGCTCAAAGTCTAAATCATCTAAGAAGAATAAAGAACCTGAGCTTCCTACCGAAGCCGATCGTCCGAATTTTGACGGTTTCACGCAGGCGCAGCTCGCCGAGCAGCTGTCAAAATATGGTTACAAACCGATTAAATCTAGGAACACGATGGTTAAGATATTGAATACATGCTGGGACGGGATTATTCAGCGCGCCAACGCTGAGCGGGAGAGGCTCAAGAATGTCGTTGTAGAAGATTCAGCGGGGGTCGTCCAAGAGATACTAGATGTTGAGATCCAAGAGGAGGCAGCCCCTTCGTCTTCACAGCCAGCACCGGCGAAGAAAAAAGGAAGGCCGGCGAAGAAGGCTGTAGAACAGGAATCACTCGAAGACGTAATTCCCGAAACCACCACCACCACTAAGAAATCCTCAAAATCCAAATTTAAAACCACTGCTACCGCCGCCGTCGAAGCAACTCCCCAGCTCTCTGACGAAGAAATCAACACTATCATAACCAAAGCCGTCACCTCCCAGAAACCCGGAACGGATATTAAGAAGCCGTCGTTCCACCAGCGCATACTGATGTACGAATCCATCGTGCTCGAAGATCTAACGGACTGGCTTGTCACCGAGGTATTCCAGCCATCGGAGAAGATGTGGATAAGGTACTCGGCACGAACGGGCGGTCGCAGTACGAGAGGATCTCTAGGGTACATAAGTGGTGCGTTAAGGGCAGCATCGTTTGGGTAAGGAAGGACTGGGAGGGAGGGGGTAATAGGTGGAAGTAAATATTCTCTGTTGTATGCTTCATTGTGATGGTTCCGGAATTCTTTGTTAAATTATCCTCCTTCTTACCCACGACTTCCATCGGGAAATATTTGCATCTCATGTTTAACTCTCTCTGGTATCACTTGTATAACATCGTTTCCTTTTATTTTTATGACTATTAGGAGTTCCTATTTTATTACGCGTTTAAGGCTACTATTGTTATTGCAGGCGTTTAGGGTCTTTTCCTTTTCTGTTTTTTTTTATTTTTTATTTTATCTCATATACCATCATTGCTAGAAGTACTTTTACGAGAAGGGATCAAATGACTTTTACCGATCAATTATAAAATTACTACTACTATAGACTTGGGTTCATGATATATGCACTAAATCATGCACTGTTATCCACGATGGTGATTGGAGAAGGGTAAACAAGGGTCCTTGGAAGATTAGAGCTAAAAGCCCCTATCGGCCTATCAGATTGCGGCTACTATAGACGGTTACACAAAATTTCCACCTGCTGGTCCGGATTGAAATTTGTGGACCACAAAAGAAACTTATCAGAAAACTTTACGTCTTTAACATTGTATATAAAACATTCTAAGGAATTCACCGTCCAAGCTTTAGAAAAACACACTGGTAAGGAGATTGAAGCATAAGAACTGCTATCCCGCTACTTTCAGGCGGAACTCTTTACAATTAATTCCTTTCATGAAGTAAGACTGGTTTACATTTAGAATAACAGAACTGAGGGTAAAAGTTAGTATTTTAGAATATATTAGGGGGGAAAATCATAATGCATCACAAAACATGACTTCAGCTCTCTTCATTTGTTAACACCTTAAGAAATCAAGCTCTGGGTCGGTATCTATAGCTATACAAGATAATAATTGCTTCATTTCCTGATATCATGTACGATCTTACTGCAAAAGAGAGAGAACCGTAAATCTGCTTCTAAAGAATCAATGATGCCATCATCAATACCTTTTCCAGATTCAATACTAATACGAATATATAGACATCCAATAAGAGCCCTTACTCGCCCCTATAAAAACGAAAGGAGGTTAATTAATATTCGTCGCTTATTCCAGTTGCACGATAGCGATGACAGTGGCAAAGCATGTATTTCCTTTAAATACTTCTAGAAATCTTCGCGATTCAACGCTCGTAGACGTGATGGGAACTTTAGAAAGCATCGATGCTAAACAGCAGCCAACAGGCTCCACACCATTGCATACAGTAAACTCAATAGACACCGGTGATAGAAGAGAGAGTATCAAGCCCTTAGCAGAGTTACCGCCAGACCTCTAAGAAATAAATAACTTTCCCTCTCCAGCGAAAATAAAATAACTCAACCCCTTCTACACTTTATATAGCCAATTCCACTTCACCCTTCACCCAACAAACAAAGCAAGCTCCAGTGTACGCAGGTTGTCGCTCTCGAACGCATCTGCATTACGTAAGCTCCCATTTCCCACTGCTAAGTAACTACTATCTGCACTATTGACATGGCAATAGTTGGCTTCGCAATTGTCCAGGATATCAATGTAATCCCTGAGATCCTTAAGTGGTAGGCAAGTTAGCAGTCCCCGACTAGGAAAGACTCGCCTAGTTTGCTAGCTAATCCCCGATCCATGGGGGATTTTGATTGGACCTCTACTTTTCTAAGATATGGAAGGCGGGGTTTATGCTTTTGGTGGTTGAGATGACGTTTTTTTTTTTTTTTTTTCTTTTGAGTTCATATACGTATCGAATCTGGAGAGTTTATCAGTGAAATATATCCTGTATAGGTTTACGGCAGGGTATATTCTACATATTTAAGGTCATAACATGATGAAATTGGGTATATATTAACTATCTTTGTATAAACATTATTATTATATCTCTCCAATACCACCTTGAGACTTGCCTCATCATGATAAACAGCTCTACTTGGCCACGGTGTATCATGCCTATCGTAACCACCAATCAATTTCAACGCGGGTCTTCCGGATCCGGGATTCACGCCGTCACATAGAAAAATAGGCTATTTTTAGTCGAAAAAAAGGGTTCAGGGTGTCTTCAATACTTTCAAAAGATTAACATACACTCCCTTTCCATGATAAGTTTTTACGAAACGCAAGTAGGATAAGTAAGCTAATTACTTAGGTATCGCGAAAGCCTTCGTTCTGTAGGATACAATAAGCAAGTTAAATAACTCGTTACGACGAAGGGGAACCTTTTGACATTGAAAACGGGTTTTTCTAGCATTGCTTGCGCGGGGAAGGGCTTTATTTTGAAAGCCTTTCTTTCCTGGGATAATCTCTGCGGGGAAAGCCGCGGGGAAAGCCGGCTGTCGAGCTTTATACATCCATCACCTCCGTCTAAAATGTGGAGTTCAGAGATCAACCGCCAAACTCGTCAACTCGTCCCGACGCTGCCGCCCAAAATAGTGCAAATACAGCATGGGTAAAATCCTAATCGGTCTTTACGTAGGTATCTGTATGGACGAGAAAAGGAATCACACCATAATATTATTAGCTCAAATATAATCTACAACTTGCATGTGCATTTTTTGCTTGGAGATTGTCGGGTGTGCGTAAATTTACCCGTCGCTGTCCCTGGAACTTCCCGCGGATGGTGGTGGTGGTGATTGGTAGATGGTTTCCACGTCCACCTCACTGCACGATGTACGGCTATCTTTGGCCTCTCTTTTTGTGTTTTTCGTGCGTGCACGGCTGCCAGCCTCCACACCCTCCATTCGATCTAGAACAGTCGTCAAAAGCCTTCTTTTTCTTGTTGTTGTTTGTCGCTATCTGTCGCTTGATCATGAGGTCTGTGAGGCACACTCCGAGAAAAATGATGGTGGGCTAATGAAGATATATATACCGCGTACCCGTACACCCTCCGGGAAGGATCAAGGTATCCTTCAATTTTTCCCTCGCTTACCTCGAAGATCAACGGCCTTATCAGTGCTGGACAGGATCAAGCTTATTTTCTCTTTCACTTAGGAAGTGCTTTTGGAGGGTTTGTTCGAGACTGCACTATCGATAGTCATTTTCTCAAAAAAAAAAAAAAAAAAAAAAAAAAAAAAAAGGCACAATCATGATGAGATCTGTGCGATTATCGATAACGTCCCTCTTTCTGCTGTTTATTGGCAAGGCTTTGTCACAGGATGATCCGACGGTGACTCCGGCGCCAAGTAAGTAGTAGCTCACAAAAATACATTCTCTTTCCCACTTTTCAACCTAGATATAGCTATCCTGAATCACGAGCTAACTAAAAATTCGATTGATCAGTTGTAGATTTTATCTGCAACACCTGCAAAGTCGTCATCAACTTCGACCCCCAAACGTGGGACGAGTTCACCCAAATAGCCCACAACGAAACCGACGCATTAACAGCCTCCGTAGCTTCCTCCCTAACCGGCAGCAGGCCATTCGTAATAGACTACGTCACCGCCGTCCCCACTCGCGTCTACACCCTCCACGACGGCGACGTCGTAACTGTAACCTGCTGCGACCTGTACCGCATCGAAGGGATAAGATTCTACTACTCCTACGAAGAAACATTCCCCATAACAATCACCGAATCCGACGGTTCACGGAGCCGACGGTTACGACGACGGATTTAGGGTGCACGCCTACGTCTGTGTATTTTCGTACCGAAACCGGATTTTATTGTTTTTCAGGGACCGGATGGGAGTTACGATGATTCGGCGTATATTCCGGATAATACGTGCAGGAGTGTTGCCGTTGCGCCGGCGACGATTGGGAGACGAAGACTATAGTTGCTCAGCTGCTTGGTCCCACGCCCGCGGGAGGAGGAAGTGGAGGAGGTGGTGACACGAAGCCGTCGTTTAATCCGTTGGGATCAATACGCCTCAACCAGCACCTGCGCCGGTGAAGTCTTCCCCTCCGGATAATCAGCAGCCTGCGCCGCAGGTGCAGGGATCCCCACAACCTTCTCATGAGGGCCAGTTGCTACGAACGTCGCCGCCCCACCTGAAGAAAGCGGCGGCCAGAGTGGTAGCGGAAATAATCCGTCTGATAGTGGTAGCGCCGAACCCAGTCCGAGTGATGAAAATACCCCAAATGCACAAGGCCAAGCTGCGACTCCTGCCGTGTCTCAAGCTGTAAGCCCTGTTGGTGGTAGCGGTGGTACACCAGCACCGGAAGGTACCACAGGTAGTAGTGGAAGTGGCGAGCCTGGGTCCAGCGAGGCGCCCGGAAACTCTGCAGCACCACCACCGCAGGCCAGCGGTGCATCTCCGTCTTCGAACGCCGTGTCACCGAGTCCTACGGTTTCATTTGTGAGCATTGGGGTGGAACGGCGGGTGGATCTGCAGGTGATCTCGGCGTTACTATTGACCGGATTCGTAGCATTGGTTATGCTATAAGCGGAGAAATTATTCGGGATATCTTCACAAGGCATCGAAGGCTGAGCCAGTATCACAGGGTGCGCGATCTCTGCAGCCTTTTTTTTTTTTTTTTTTTTTCCCTTCTTCGATCATAGCCCCCGTGCTCCCGCCATCATTCCATTTGTGTAAATAGAAATTTCGTTAACTCCTAATGAAAAAAAAAAAAAAAAAAAAAAAAAAAAAAAAACAGAATTATAACATATTCGATCCTTGGTTATTTCCCTACGATTTCCACGTTTCTCCTTTGCCCTGCATGCAAGCGCGGAAGTAAACGAGATCAGCTACAATTCTTTTAAAAATCAGAATACCGGTAATGGCTTTTTAGTTGCTTTTTCTGTTCGGCCCAGTTTTACTCCTTCGCTCCGATTGTCCGAATATCCATCCAATCCCCGATATCTTTGTCTATAAATTTTGCCGCGCAACAGCGGGAGAAAAAAAGTGATCAATTCCGGATAAAAGAGACTGGAGTAGTAAGAGGAACACGAAGTTAGGTGAGCTAGCAGGTAGCAGCCAGCCAGCCAGCTAGCTGGCTCCGCAATGTAAAATCAACCACACCAACAAGGAAAAAAAAAAAAAAAAAAAAAAAAAAATTTAATAATAATTTTTCTCTTGGGACTTGCTAAAACGGACCCCGAATTTCTATTTCGGGACCCCAAAAAATTATCGGCATATAAAATATATTGAAATTGAGTATAAAAATATGCCAGGTATGTATAGGTATGGGTTTAATAATATAAGATACTAGTCACTGTAGCTGCTTCCGTCGGCCATTAACAATAATTTATAGCTCGTAATGCCGTTGATGTCGATGTTATTGTGCTGCAGCGTCGTCTTCTTGCCTGCTGCTCCTGTTGCTCCTGCTACCTCCGCGTCTTCTACCGGCCTCGGGCTCCTACGCCTGCCTACTATAAACTTCTTATTAAGGCAATAATATAGCAGTGTATAAACGACGATTAAATTTTTAGCATAAGTGCGGGTTATTACCGGAGCAGCACACATTTTATATTTAGTTCCGATGTATTTTATGTGCCGATAATTTTTGGGTCCCGTTTTAGCGAGTCCCTTTTTCTTTCTTGCCTCTATCTTTCTTACATTCTTGGTAACATGTTTTTATCTTCTCAATTCTCAACACTTGATTTATACTTAATTCTTAATTCAGTTCTAAAAAGGTCAATCACTTACACAGAAGGTCAAAAGCTTCACTGTAATATCTCGAGTCTATAACTTCGTAAAAGCTTCAATTTTGACTGTTCTCTTTCGCAAGATGTCTGACGGAACTAAAGTCGTCGATTCTCCCAAGAGTAAGCTGTTTCAATTTCCGTTCTGACAAACTCCTTGGAGCTTCAAAAGCTCTTCTTCTCCTTCTCCTCCAATTGCAACAGCTATCCGTCGCAACTTGCTAACGATAGCTTAAAAAAAATGGTATGGGCAACCCTCCTGACGAACCTGCAGTACCTCCCCGGCGTGCTCACGCTGGACTTCGCCCTGAAAATGGCAAAGACGAAGTACCCCTTCGTTGTCCTGTATACCGACTCCCTCGAACAGGACGCCCACATTGCGCTGGATAAGAGGAGCATCCCCAAACAACGTGTCGAGTTTTTGCTTCCCAAGGGCACGATTTGGGAATTGTTGAGGAGAGGTTTTTAAGTACGTCTCCTTCTTACCTCAATTCTTCTACCTCTTTATTCAACCTCCCCCGTTCTTCAATTCCTCTCCCTCTGGTTCAAGCTTCCTTCACCGACTGTGGAGTTGTAACCGTAATATAGTAGAGGAGCTAATCCATGTTTTCCCCCAGACTGCTGGTCAAAGCTCACCCCCTTCAGCATGACCCAATACGAGCGCATAATCCTCCTAGACTCCGACATGCTCGTAATCAAAAACATGGACGAGCTAATGGACCTCCCCATCTCCCTCTCCTCCTCCGAAGCGTTCGCCTCATCCCACGCCTACGTCTGCAACTCCGTCCAAAAAGGAAGCATACCCCGAAGACTGGATCCCCGAAAACTGCGCCTACACATCCCAACATTCCAACCCCACCACCACATCATCTACTACAGCAGCGCACAACTCCATCGGATTAGAATGTAATTCTGGTCTTTTAGTGATCCCACCGTCTAAAGAAAACTATCAAAAGGTGATTGATGCGCTAGCGGGCGGAATAATAAGAAGTATGGATTCGCGGATCAGAGTTTGCTCAGTGATGTTTTTAAGGGAGGTGGGTTCCGTTGCCGTATATTTATAACGCGCTGAAGACTTTGAGGAAGTGTCATAAGGAGATATGGAACGATTTGGACGTGAAGAATGCTCATTACATTTTGAGTCCGAAGCCGTAGCACGATGGGAGGGAGGTTGACGATGAGCTGTATAGGTGGTTGTGGGCGGCGAACGACGAGAGGCAGGCGGTGGAGAAAGGGGTTGGGATAGACGATGGCTTTGAAGTATATGGGATGGGGATATATAAAAGGGAAGAAATTACTAATCACGGGATAATGTTTTCTTTTTTAATTGGGATAGAAACGGAAAAAGAAAAAATCGGAAAAAAATCTGGCGATAATTGCAGGGAATTATTTGCGAGCATGCTAGAGCTATAGAGATGACGTTTTTCTTCGTTATGTCTAGTCTTAGATAGATACGTTTGATCAGAGAATAATTAGAAAGGGCCAGATTATTCTTCAGAAGCTTTTTTGGCTCAAAATCCTGAAAGTCTGATATCTGTTGATTTCGATATTGTAATCTCGGCCCCTTCGTGCACGTGACTGACAAGCTCAGTGCTAAACGGGCGAATTGGATTTAATCCTGATTTCAGACCGCTTGGCGATAATCTACCTTATGTTCCGTCCTGAGCCATGTGAACGATCAGGTTTGTCATGGATAGTAGTCGGCTTAAAGCTAGCACACCGGTATAACCATCTACTTAATCTATTCAAGCCTGAAGCTTCACTTAATCCCACTAGGAACTACCATCGGAAATAATGATGTGTACTTAAGTGAATCACCGTAAGTAATTGTTCTGAAGAGGAGATGGCCACCCCGTCTTTCGTTGATTGGAAGAAAACTTTTTCGTAGCTAGCTACTTAGTAGGTTGTACGTATGTGATTGAATAAGAAACAGTGAACACATTCACGTCAAAATCCAATCTCCACCCTATATTTGCGGTATAGCCAGCTTAAAGTTGTTCTCCATCTCTCGAAAGTAACTGAAAAGAAAGGAATATTTTTTTGATCATATTTTTAGATATATTTTTGTTTTTGTTTTCATTCGAATCCGGGTGAACAGTCTACTCGACGATGCCGGACGCAGTGATCTTGACTTCCTTCTTGGGGGCACCACTCTTGCTGCCCTGCTTCTCGACATCCTTGACGACATCCATACCCTCAACGACCTCGCCGAAGACGACGTGCTTGCCGTCGAGCCAGCTAGTCACGACAGTGGTGATGAAGAACTGAGAACCGTTCGTGTTCTTGCCAGCATTGGCCATGGACAGAAGACCGGGCTTAGTGTGCCTTTGTGAAAGGAGGGGTATCACGATTAGAAAAGCAGGCAAAAAAAAAAAAAAATGAGGTAATAGTAACCAGAACGGGACCCGATCCGTGGGGATTGGTGGGGGAAGAAAGAAAACTTACTTCAGCTGGAAGTTCTCATCTTCGAACTTGCTACCGTAGATAGACTTGCCGCCAGTGCCCTATAGTACATGGGTGAGAAATATGTATCAAATGGGTTGCAGATGGTACCTTGGAAAGCCAATTGGGAATGCTAAGATGGAGAGAATATCTAATGTTTATCTACATAGAATAATTCTACTTACATTGTGGTTGGTGAAGTCACCACCTTGAAGCATGAAGTCGGGAATGATGCGGTGGAAACCGGAGCCAGCATAACCGTATCCGTTCTGCCCGGTGGCGAGCTCACGGAAGTTGCGGGCAGTCTTGGGGACAACATCGTCGTAGAGCTTGAAGACGATGCGACGAGACTCTTTTAGAGAAAAAGATACCTGTATTAGTTTCACGAGATGAATTGGAATATATATTTTACGAAGACGAGAAATCGGTAGTTAAAACCTGTATTAAGGGCATTAAGACGAGAAGAAGGAGCGGGGGAAGAAAAAAGAGGAATTAAAAAAGGAAACCAAAAAATAGGGAGTGTATATAAGAATGTCTTAATTCTGTATATGCCTCTCGAAGTTGTTATATTCTTTTTGAAACTTTTTGTCAAGCATACTCAAATATAGAATAGTTTATACCATGCAAATGGAAAGAACGTCAAGTTATTACTGTTATTACTTCCGGATAATCGACGGAACGGAACGGAGATCCATAATACTCAAGTACGGAGCTTCGGGGAGAAGGTTCGAGGGATATAGTAAGGAATGAGGATAAAAATGATGAGAACAGCTGGACGATAGTTGATGAGATGGGCTTTGTTCCAAACCTTAGGGAAACTTGTGGTGTGAAGCTTGATAAGTTCTTTGTGAGGGGCATAGGAAGGAAGAGAAAGGGGGTGGGAGTTTTCTCTTCTCTTTCTGTCCAGGTTTTTTTTTTTTTTTTTTTTTTTTTAATTTACATATACATAGAGAACTTACCCGCGCCACCAATGCTGATATCGAAGAAGACGTTGGACATTTTGTCTTTGGATTTTTCAGAGTAGTATCGTAATAGCTGTTGTTTGTTGATGGAGATTGGCAGTTGATGTTGTTGTTGGTGGTGGAATGGTTTGGTGAGAGGAGAAAAGTTTGAGCGCGGTGGAGGGGTTTTTAAGAGGAGGAAAAGCTGCGGCAACAACCACCCGCCTGGAGGGGTTTAAGCGGGGCTAAGGCAGAACGGAGGAGGGGTAGAGACTGCATATTTTGAACTAGTAGTACTGCTGTAATAAACCGGTAGAAATTAATACCAAGTAATAAAATAAAAGAATACTTCAATATCAAGTATACAATTCTAAAAATAAATAGTAGTGTAGTAACACTTTTCTTTTCTTTCTGCTTCCAAAGCTTCAAGCACGTTTCTATCAGCCTTAAGCTTTGTAAGAATCTAAAGAATAAAAACAAGGTCAAGAATGCAAGGTAAAGTGGAAATATCCAAGTTTTGACTATGGTTCAAAGAGAAGAAAAAATTTCCACCGATAACGATACTGAAGTAACCGAAGCGATCTAGGCAGTTAACGGCGCTGCTGTAGCCTGGTCTGCTAGATCGAAAGCAATTGGTACTCGAGGGAATTCGCGCTTTTCGGATGTGCGAGATTTTTTTGTGGATATTGGACAACGACAACAAGGGTTCAGAAGACTGCTCTTTTCACACGGGGTTCTCTCCCGCACTGACCTCGAGCTCGTCGAAAGCAACGACCGTACTGTACACGATCAATTGGAAGCTGGTGCTTGCGAACTATACACAAGGCCTTGATTTTTGGTCCATTAGCAAGCTTCAAAGGTGACTTGTATCCCGCAATTGCTGTTGAGAGAAACCGCGTTTTCTTTTGGATGACCCACCTTGTCACTCTTTTCACTGGTTATGGTGTGATCCTCGCTCTCGAGTCTTAGAACTGCAGGTCGCAGGGAAAAAAACAAGCCACGGTATGAGGTAAGGTATAAGATGTATCTTTTTTGTACCAAGAATTCAATGTAGATTTAAGGAGCGGATAGCTAGATCGTAGGCTAGAGAAGGAAGTACCCTTTGTATTCGATTGGGGAGATAGAAGGCAATGGAAGGATCGAAGATATGCAGTAGCAGTAATTTTTGTTGATACACGTTGTTGAAAGTTGGAATGGCTTTCGTCGCAATTCAGAGAAAAATAAAATAAAAATAAAAAAAAATAATATACAGAGAGAGGAGCTCAAAATCTCACCAAGCAGCTCCTCTTTAGCCGATACACCCACACCGCCCGAAAAAGAACGATGATTAAAATAATAATTTGAGTGCATAACTTCAATGGTGTACTACATTGTAGTTTAATCAGAAGCTTCTTCAGAAGTAATTGACGCAAATTAGCGGTAGTGCTTCGATTGGCCTCAATGTAGCTCCCCTTTTAGCTTGACGTCTACTATAAAGACGTATACCTCTGATAGGCATTGCATTCTTGAATCCCAAGGTCAAGGTTACTTCCAATGTGAGTGAGCTATGCGGCGCCGTGGAGTCGAGACCTGCTGCCATGCTGAACTTCAAAAAAAGCTTCCTTCTTCGTGTGCGTGAAAGTCGCCTTTAATCACGTGATTTTTCCTTACGTAATCAGCTATTGCTGGCCCAAAAAAAAGCATTGTGAGCCTCACCGGAACGGAACCCACCAAAAGAAAAGAGATAGAAGAGGCCAAAAATCTCCTTTTTCCTTTTAGCTGTACTTTACGGGTTTAAATACTTGAACGTAACTACAACAACTTCTCCCCCCCTGATCGAAACGTCAACAACCGCAACGTCCCTCCTCCTCAAGCTATCGGGTCTCTCTCCTCCCTCATACTAAAACCCCTATATCGCTGTATAGATACGTCGGCACTTTCACAATGGACCTGAACAGTCTAAAGGACACCATCAGCAACATCACGCTGTACGACGTGAAGGCGGCTGTGAGGAAAGCGCAAAATGGTACGTCTTCGCCGAGGGAAGGGGATATGGAGCTTTTAAGTGAAGCAAGCTTGGTTTTCGCTCTCTATAGCTCCATATGCATATAGATGACGAAGCTGGTGGTTGCCCGGCAATTGCTAATACATTTTCCTCCTAATATAGTTGTCATGAACTTTACAGAGATGGAAGCGAAGGTATGTGTGCACATGACGATCGCTTTTTCCATTACCTCGACAAGACTGAGGTGAACAACAGTTTGTACTAGGAACCGTAGCTAACACATCACTTAGGTTCGAGAAGCTACGAACAACGAACCATGGGCGCTTCTTCCACGCTAATGAACGAGATGCGAATGGAACCTACAACTAGTACGAACTTTCTCCCGTTCAGCACATCCCCGGTGTCGTTCTTTTATCTTATACCCTTGTGCTAACGACAACTTTTCCTAGTGCACAACTGAACGAATAATGAACATGATATACAAGAGGTTTACAGAAAAGGCGGCCGAAGAATGGAGGCAAATTTACAAGGTACTACAGCGGCTACGATTATATTCTTTTTTTCGCGTAGCTTATGCTGAGAATTACCCCTTGCAGGCTCTACAACTCCTCGAATTCCTTGTCAAGAACGGCTCCGAAAGGGTTATCGACGATGCCAGGCAGCACCTTTCGACGATAAGATGTGAAGCAGTTCCATTACATCGACCAGAACGGCAAGGATCAGGGCTCAACGTTCGCAACAGGGCCAAGGAGCTGGCGGAGCTCCTTTCGACGTGGAACGGATAAGGCAAGAAAGGAAAAAGGCACGCCAGAGCAAGAACAAATATCAGGGCGTTGAGGGCGGCTGGGTGGCATGAGCAGTAGCAGCAGCGGCGCCGCGCGGCGGCTTTCCTGGAGCTGGCGCCGGTAGTCGTTACGGCGGCTTCGGAGCGAAGAGTTGGAGTACGGCGGGTACTCCGGAGGCGTTTACGGAGATGGTGGTGCTTTCTGGTGGAAGGAGCTCGACTTTCCAGGACAGCTCGCGTACCTCGTCCCGCAACAAGAACAAGTTTGAGGAGTATGACGAGTACGATGAAGCCGACGCTACTTCATCGACAAGCAGGAGGAGCCACGCCCACAACGCCTCCACCTCGTCGACCACGCATCGGTCGCGCGGAGAAAGCAGCTGCCAAAGCGGAACAAAAGCCAGCAGTGACACCCGTGGAGGACTTGTTCTCCTTTGGCGATAATGTCGGTTCTTCGTCTGCCGCCATAGCACCTCCCGCCACAAAGGCCAAAGCACCAGCTGCCGCATCGGATGACTTGGAGACGACGATTTTGACGATTTCCAGTCCGCAGCCGCCGAACCAGCCAGACTACTACTAGCATCCCGGCTCTGCAAGCGCTGTCTTCCCCGCCCGGTAGCGTTGTCGCGCCCAAGCCCGTTTCCGCATCACAGACCGTCGGCCTCAACGATCTCGTCGGCTTCACCACCTCGTCACCGTCTCCCCAATTATCCTCGCAACCGTCCAAACTTTCGTCCTCGACCACGCTCTCGCCAACCTCGACAGGCGGCTTCCAGCCGATGCAACCGAACTACTTCACCTCTGTCCATGACGGTCCGACCTCCGGCGGCATGAGTAGCAGCATGACTAGCAGCATGGGCGGTAGCTTGCTCTCGCCGCAGACGAGCATGTCGACGCCGCCAACGCTAAAGCAGAGCAACACCGGAGGTTCCACGACGTCTAGCTCCGGCAAGAAGACTTCAGGAGGCGGCGACGCGTTCGGCAGCTTGTGGAGCACCGCAGCGGGCATCAAGAACCGTCCACGCCACAAGCCCCGCAAACTAGCCTGGCGGCGATGCAAAGGAGAAAGCCAGTGCAGGAATTTGGGGCGCCAGTGGTTCGGCCAGCGCCACCTCTTCCCTGCCATGGGCAACTTCAGCGGTAGTCTGGGGAATACTAACAAGCCCAGCACCTCCAGTAACGGTCTTGACGATCTGCTGATGTAAGAAAAAGAGGAGAAAAGTTGTTTGATGATGTTGGATAATTTTTTTTTTTCTTTTCTATTTCTCTACGTCATTAGATCTTCCACCATCCTTCGCAGGAAACAGTTACAGAATCTGTGACAGATACGTCAAGATATCACGATTATCAAGAATTTAAAGGTATTACACGATGGCGATGGCGATACTTAAGTTTCTTTTTTTTTACTATTCGAAGAGATACGAGAGATGGTTTTTTTCATGTACAGATAACCTTGCAAGTTTTTTTTTTTTTTTTTTCAATTTTTTTTTATAACCAACGTACATTATTGTTCTTATTCTTCCTCGAAGTTTTTGTTTTTTGTTATTTTATCTGTTATTTTATTTTATTTTTAATAAGAGCATTTGAAATCAATTTTTAATTCCCTTCATTTTCCGTACATTTTTTCCCTTGAGAAATTTACTTTCAATAATGCGTGTACTTCCAAAGCGTTTCCTCAATTTTCCACCATTTTCAAAAAAAGCTGCGCTATGTAACCCTATCACATACTATCAAACGAACAAACATAAAAATTATTCAATACTAAGTAGTTTTAAGTATTCCAGGACTTCTCTCAAGCTGAAGAAAACATTACATCCAAAATTATCACATCCAACACAAAAGTAAACCGTTATCGCCGTTTCGTTTTTTTTTTTTTCTTTTCTTTTCTTTTTTTTTTTTCTTTTCTTTTTTTTTTTTTTCATAATCCTGCTCAGTAGCGGTGTGTTCTTCTTTGAGATAAACTTCGTAGTACTATCAACATCTATTCTATAATACGATGATTAAAATGTGCGCTTCAACGCTTACGAGGTATATTAAGCAGGGTGTATTGCGCAGTCATAGACCGTAGTCGATCTATATCTCGTAGAAAACGTAGCCCTATCCATGCGCCAAAGCTATCTAATAAGCTCTCCATAGTCCTGGATGATAGTTGGGTCTGAAATTGGGAGAGTGCGAGATACTTTACTGGAACACGATTAGCCATTAAAGATCCCCCTCAACGTATGTCGAAATCGATACCTAGCGCATTTCGGTTCACCCAAACTATATCATACGTGATTAAAACGACCCTAACGTCTACACTCATACGAACAGGAAATCTGTCGCTTCCTCCACAGGACGATAGTTTCTCAACTGTTATACAAGCGATATAGCTTTCTGTCTCCTTGACAACTCCTTTATATTCTCTCAGTTTATAAAAGGGGACGGAAGATATGTGGTGTTAAACAAATTAAACCTTAGAGGCACTAGAATATATGGCACCTCGACATCGCGGTTTTACACATATTCAAGAGAACACCGCGCGAGGTATAATATAAAATTGTTATGTTTGTCAACTATCGTAGAAGTTGTCGCAGAAAGTATTGATATTGCAGTTTTGCTCGCTTCTGGATGGTGACGGATATCAATCCTGTTTACTGCGATTATTGAGCTGATGACGCGAGCCTTTATCTATAAGGGACTAATGCAGCTGATGGGGTGATACAGTTGTGTATCAGTCACCACGCGTAGTCATGGAGGAGAGGGCGGTAAGCTAGCCACCTCAAATGGTTTCACTTCGCAGTAAGCTTGATATGCTTCTTTAGAAGATCAACCGGACGTCCTTCTGATAAACTTTCTATAAGGAGTCGAAGCGCAAGGATGATAAGAAATTGTTTTAATTCACTTGTGCACGAAGTTTCCAGAATGTTTAATGCAACAGAAAACCGCTCCCGCATATTACGTGCCTAGCGCTCTCTAAGCTTTGTATTTGAGATAAAAGAAAGGGAATGGATATCATTATTATCTACTCTTTAGCGTAGCGACGCCTTGCCACCAGGAGCATATCGCTAAAGCCTTGTTGTAAGGAAGCACAACCAGGTAACATACTGTTGTAGAACAACATTACCGGCTGACCGGGAATATCGATGGAATTCTACCTATTCTAGACGCTAGTTTGCGATGGATAGTTTGTGCCGGCTTCAGAAACACAGCAGAAACGCAGTAGAGACTTGACACCTTTCTCTTAGCTCTGATATTCCAGTACAGGAAGAGTCGGATATTCTCTACGATTTCTCTGCCTATTTCCACAGGATAACTAGAAAAATCAATGACATCCAGCCGGCCTAGGAGGTCCGCAATGGTATATATTTAAATCTACAGCGCATGGCCTCAAGTTGACATACATAAATTACGAAAGACGAAGGTGAAAGCCCCGTAAAGGTCAAGACGGGATAATATTATTTCGCATGACCAAGCGTCGGATCAAGTTATTCTCATCTATATTAAATGAGTGTACGACAGTAGAGATATAAGCAAAACCTCACTACATCGCAAAATGGGAGCTCACACGCTCTTATATAGCGTCGAAGTGGAATTAAGTAAATCATTTTCGAAAGTGAAGCAGTCCCGCGCACCATCACGGCTATTGTAGAAAATTCAAGATCTCATACAATATCATATTTAGTCCTTTTAAGAAATCAGACCTCATAGCATTTCCAGTAGACACGCGGACATGAGTCCATGCATACGAGAACTATAGAAGGAAATAACCGATACGCTTGGTTCACTCATCATCAACCCAGTTTCATATTCTAGACGAGTAAGAAAATCGAGTCACAAGTATAAAAATTTACTCCAAAACCTCGAAGTAGTGAATTTAGCAACCGCGCGTAAGACTGTTCTTAACGATTCCGCGTCGATGTATACCTGAAGCATGTGCCTTTAGAAATTAATTGCATCCTAATAACGCTCTCAACTAAAAGCATCATAGTTACTTACTCAGCAGTAGCCGTACTGTCACCGAAGCTGGAATTCGCCTGTAATAGTTTCTTTTCACTAGTATTCAAGTTAACATCATAAAATCGCGAGGTAATGAACCCTTCATAATGTAAAAGTGTCGATGCGAATAACCACACCGATGATATCTCGGTTTAGCATGAGTCGGATTTATCTCCCAAAACTAGACTTCAATACAGATTCTAATCGTGAGAATTGGACGTCGGCGATGCACTAGCCTACTCTTATATCTCGAGCATTTTACTATCAGTATCCTTGTGTCCCCTGTGTCGTTATATTTGTTGCTTGCGTTCTCGAAGAATCGACCAGGAATATCCAAGCCCAATTCACCAAGTACCTGAATATAATAGCTTTCTGACTTGACATAGGAACTATAACGAATCGCCGCCGACCTCGATTATAGCATTGAAAGTAATGCACTCATTCCCCCCGGCGCAGCATTATTGATGCTACACAATCTACCAAGGCTTTAGGGCCACTCGAAGTGGGATAATGATATCTGCACAAGAACTATCTCGATAAATTAATTGTGTCACGGAATTCAGATATGCTAACACCCAAAACTTCTCGAGTATTCCTCCAGAGCAGCCTCTACATACAACCAGGGACACATTCGGAAACGTTCTGTAAACCCGACATGCGTGACAAATTGTCAGTATTTGCACCACCAGCACCATAACATCCGATGGCGCGGACTACCCGACGTATGCTCGTAGATCTCTGCGAAATTTTTAGTGCTACTTGTGAGCATATAGCGTAGCGAATCTGTACGTCGTATATCGCAGGGCTAAGTAGAACCAGTGCAAAATCTATTCCTTGCAGCATTGCTGCAGCAATGGCGCCGGCTATAAATGGACTTCTATCTCAAGGATTTTATTTAATGTAGAGATCTAAGTATATAATAAGTTAAGCCTTCGTTTCGGTGACCAACGCCCGGAAACATAAGCCATTGTGTTCATGACTCACTAAGAGCTTTGTGGGATATTTGCCTTCAAAGTAATCCTCACAGAGGCCAACGTCATCGCGATATCGAATTTCGAGGCACAGTAATAGCAGTGACGGTGGGCGAGACACTCCGTAGCTTACTTTTGCCAGTACCTGAAAGGTAAAGCCGAATAGCATGGTAAACTCGTCCAAGAGTTTTATTGACTCTCCCTCCGCTGAAAGCCGTCTATATCTGAATTTCACTCCTTGCTGCATCGAAATATAAATTTCATCGGCGAAAGGAATTCGGAAAGAAAACATAGAATTGACTATTACAACATAGTTACCAGAAAGGATCAACCTATATTTACAACAATCCCTAGCAAACCTGGAAACTTCCTTTTATAATTAGTCACAGCTTCGAAATATTTTAAAAAAATATATTTGTGGCGGGCGCTTAGTTAATACCGTAAACAGCACAAACATCTAACCTTCTACACCTATTCAGTCAGTTCAACTCGGAAACTCTAGGCATAATATCAAATAGCATTCCCTGTTGGGGGGTGATAAAATGCGATGGTGATGTCGACCAGTCGAGTACAATTTCGATGACAACGCATGGTAGAATTCTGAAGCGCGGTAAATATACGATACTTGTTCCAACTGCAAGAACAAAAGGATATCAGTTCGGAATCACAAATACTTTGGTTTCGAGTCAAGAGCTACTTCGTGTTCGGTATAATCACATCGGCACCTTTGTAGAAGTCGTATAAATTGGGTGAAGCCTCGAAATTCCAGCAAACACCGCATATCGGCTAGAATCCTGCTGAGATACTGGCATAGTAAACCTAAAAATAGAATAACATAATGTGACCGTGATTAACGATATCGACCCGTTAATAATAGAGTATGTAGTATACTAGAATTTATAAACGTATAGGAGAGCTTGAATAGTAAATAGAAAATCTGCGATAGATCCATCCTTTAAAGTATACTATAGATTTTGGTTTAATAAATCCACTCTACGGCTATAATATTTTCTACAATACGTCCAGCCATGTTATAGTTATATATATCGTATAGGTTATGTCTCATACGGTGTAATTCTAACGGACGGAATGGAATAATTGTAAAGCGATAATGTAAAGATTCCCACGAAGTAAAATTAAAAGTGATAGGACAATATATTTAGTATTAGAAATCCTACCTTATTTTACTACTTAATGTTTGACGCCGACACAGATAGGGCAGCTTTTATTTATATTAATTAGAAAAGTTAAAAACCCCTATACTGGCTTTGTAGATTATTAGTTAAGTATAGCGCGTTCAATAAAAAGTGGGTAAAAGCTTATATTAGAGAATTCTCGAGATGACGGTTATCTGTGGTTACGGGTTACGAGCTATATCTAATCTTCCGGCAGGCCGTGGAGCTAAAGGTCCTAATGGTAATTAGATCAGCACACGCCGGTCGCCGATTATTCGTAGTGAGAATAACATCAGAGTTCTCAATAAACGATAGGTTTTTTCGAAACCATAGATCTAAGCGATTCTAAGATATTATTATATCTTAAATCGAGGCCGACTTTGACGAGAACGAGCTAATAATCTTTTTAGTTCCTTATTTTTACAATATATCTCTATATTTAAAATATTTTGAATATAGAAACGCTAATATTCCTTATTAAGATAATTATACAATATAAATGTAGTACTTATAGTAAACCGCCTCCGTATACGTATATAGAAGATTTATAAAAGGGTATTTATAGGGCGTACACTAGCGCGCGCTATAGGCACTTAACATTCGCTGTACATACGCAGAAAATTAACGAAACTACATAAAAATAGTTGTTAATCTATATTTTAGACTTCGAGATAATAATTAATATTGATTATAGGTACTCTTCTACTCTATTAATAAACTATAGGTTAATAAGAAATACAAAAATCGCCTATTCTCTTTTAATAACTGTCACGAAAGCCTGCACGGAGAGTACGTGCTATTATATAATATATTAACGTGCAATAACGACAGCTTAGCGCTTTTACCGAAAGCGCAGCAAGGTCAACACCACAAGTATAGCGCTAAGGAATATTACCACTTCACTAGCTCTCAGCTCAGCTTTCATTTAACTTTTATAAGATGCTTACGCGTTATATCTTTATACTTCAATTCTCTTATTTAATATCCAAAAGATTATATATATATTTAATCGCTTTCAAGCCGATATAATTAGTTATATAAGGAAGCTAGAGCTACTCTTTAGCTCCCTACTAATCAACTTAATAAGTTATATACACATAACAGTAACCTAGCTTTCATATAGCAAATCCCTTTTTCGTTAGCTTTTAAATATCTTAATACCTTTTAATTTACCTCTCGTTAAGCTTTCATATTATATCCCTACGACGCTAAAGCTGAAGTCTTTTGCTAAGCCTCAATCCGTTACAATAACCCGCTTCGGACCCCCTCATAAGTAAGCCAATGGTAGAGTTTAAAGCTATAGAAATAGAAAAGTCATAATATTAAGTACTTAGATATATCATAAAGCTATAGAAAGTGTTATAATACGTAGATAAAAGTTAAAGTAACCTGATAGCACGGAAAAGGTGGCGCTATCCATTATTTATATACCACTTAATAAATGTTTTCTAATATCGCGTAAAACAATATTTAAAGTAAATATATCGAAAGATAGCTATAAGCGGCGGATAAAGCTTTTTTAAATTTAGATTTTTATTTTTATTTTCTATTAACTCGTTATTACGCTTAAAAGTAGCGAGCCCTTAACGTATCTATTTGAAGCATTCTAGCTTTTTCTCAACGGGTACGAGTTATATGTACTATATCGGTTTGTAGAGACTATAACATTTGTCTATCTATTGAGCTTATGCCTGACCACGAAAATCACCCAGTTTTATAAACCCGCCAACCTCATATCGTAATTGTACGGCCCACTCCTGCCACTAAACCATGTTAGACCACTAATCAAGCAATCCACGATATCAGAAAATTACAATAAAGGAAATCCCCGCGCAATGGACTTATGAGACTCGACAACTAGAAATAAAAATGCAGAGCTTCGAAACCCTTCAAGTTATCAAGATACACTGCCAAGGTAGCGTTCCTCGTATAAAGTACACACCTTTGTCTTAAAGGGGATATTGTGTCCAACCGTATACAAACTATACAGTATATCACACGATATAAAAGAATTGTATCGTGCGCGCCATGATACCTATAGCGTTGTGATGACGGAGAGGATTAACCTCGGACGATAGCGTACCGTAGAAAAGCAATTTTCAAACCAATTTTGGTTGTCCCGAAAGAGATTTCCCTTAAACTGGGCGCATTTGATACTCCTATAAAACTGGAGGTAAACCCAGAAAACATAGAGAAAAACATAGATTATGCAATGAAATCCACACATGAGCCCTCGAAAGTGAAAACACTAAGAGTGCCATGCAACGCTACTCTCATCTACAATTACCATGTCACACACATCAGACAAATCATTTACAGCGGATGTCTAAGTTCTTAGGGACTATCTAAAATGGGCTTCCGCTCCAGGCATATCCTTACTGCCTCCGTTCAAAACGTACAAGTCTACAAGGACATGGTACTGCCGAAATTACCATTGATAATTTGCTAGGCGTCTTCGATCAGAAAATACCGGCCCCCGACCTCACATAAAACAGTCGTTCGATTTCATGTTCTATCGATAATCCCCTTGAATTCTAAAACAATGGCGACAAAAAGTTCGCCCAGACATATAGTTCTGTGTATGAATAAAGGAGCACCCCGCCTGGTGATAAAGTGCTCCGCTACGGAGCGGAGGTCTAGGATTCAACGAATAAGCGATACACCCGCAAAGTATATAAATTTACACTAGTATTTATGAACGAACAATGACCGGACATAATTAACCTCGCCGTGTCTACCTTGAAAATAAGCACTTCCTCTTATTTACGTCATGGGTATAACGGATGGAATCAAAGAACTGTTCAACATACTTTCAAGACCTCTACTATTAAACCATTTGAAAATACTATGAATTAGCTATAATGGTCCACAAAAGATACGGTTATCCTTGAAAAGGCCGAATTGCTACGAAGGCGCCGAAACATTACTGATATGAAAAGTTATTACTCTCCCAAGCATGCTGCAGTGAAAGCATAAAAGTAGACCACGAGCTCCACGAGGTATATGGGCCGCCCGTTTCACGCTTCTTAACCGTCTCTCGCCGTAACGACTTGGCACAGATAGGAGTGCTGGAGGCGAGACATATACTAGTGAATCGAAGCTAGAGCCGATTACGATATACTTTGGGAACCAATTCTTCTGAAATCCAAGACGCGGCAGAGCGTATTATGGAATCACGTTTCCCCTTCTGGTCGTATATCGAATTAACCCAAAAAAGACACTTAATAAATTCATCGTGGAATCCTACCAACCCCCCCATAGAAATTGGCTAATCACGACGAGCCGCACTTCAATAGGACTTACGAATTCACTACAGCAAGTAAGGATTAGATTCATCCGAAAACGAGGTATAGAAACAGGCTACTAAACACCGCCAGGCAAATCACAATAAATAACAAGTAACTCTACGAAAAAGAAGGCTTCTACGACGACAGACAAGATGCGTACATGGATCAACCCGCGAAGTATTTTCTTAACTCACTAGCGAGAACTGATATTGAACTTAAAGGAGGATGAAAAGGAAGACTTAAAATGTATAAGAGAAACTCCTTAGGGTATCCAGACGAACTTTCCTGGACAGATACTAGGAGCCTAGGGGTTTCCGAGTTCCGACCATACCTATAGTTGAAATTAAAAGAGGTAACCGAAAAAAAAAAAATGAAGCCGAGAATCATAAACATGGAGATCACCGGACCTGATAGTTGACCATTTTGTAGTCTACCGAGAGCGGCTATCACTATCACCAGAAGACGTCTGGCTCGGTGTAATGATTACTTCACATAGAAACAAAAACACCAAAAGGTCAATGAGATCCGCCTCGAGTTCATAAGCAATATGAACAATTTTTCAGCCTAGAAAAGGAGTTTCGTGTACTACAGCAACCCATCGAAATAGGATTTAATGCTACCCTTAGCCTGGCAAACACTAAGCCAAGATAACTCTCCTCGTAAGCTCTAGCGCTCTCTTAGGGAGCTCATCGCAAAGGATATTCAAGGAAAATTTTACCAGACCATGGCGCCGATGCTACTATATCAGCCAACATCAATAAATTAGCAAGAATGGCCAATATAGATAATGTCTTCCCTGATAAGATCTAGTTATCAGGTAAGGTGAAGCTACAGTCCATATCGAAGAAAACTACTACTCACTCCCAATCTTCTGCTATAAAATCACGCGCGGGAACGTCTATACCATACAAATAACGTAGTTATTAAGTCTTGCGTGCTTGACCATCGAACAATATAAGAAAAATATCTCCAGACCAATTAGAGGACCTCCCGGTCAAATATACTGGTAATTCGAGAGTAGTCCATACCTCCGACAGTATAATTTACGGAAACCAGTTTTTTAAAATCTTAAGCGGGTAAAAGACGCTCTCGATAGAATTTTTCCCAAAAGCCAACTTCAAGCGATATTTTACATCTAAAAATGAAGTAAGAATCGATATCACACAAATAACGTACGTAGACAGTGCTATAATGAGTCCGAGGCTGACGGTAGAAGAAAATAAGACGAGTTTTTTTCTACATTCCTAGGAGCAGGTTGATAATGATTTAAACTTGACTGGAACCGTAAACAATATCATTCGTCTCCTTCGGCACACCGTATACACAGGACCAATTATCTCGTATGAGCCGTTCAAGCTATATTACCATCGGGTATTTTCCTACTATCCAATGGTGAGCGCGGCGGCTCATACATATACCACCAAACACAAAACCAAGTACACATCTATCCTCTATCAGAATGAAAAGAAGATCGAAGCGGTGGGCGGCCAACCATAGCTCCAAGCTACGCCGAACCCGCTACTAGACAGCATAGTTTACATCGTACACGTTTTCTCGACTGAGCGATCATACTTATTCCCATCTCGGCCACGTATAAAGGGCCACAAGGCCGTTCGAATCATATCGTACGGAAACAAAAGACGATGTAGAGCGATTGATGGATATCGACGGCGGTGAAGATGCACATCACTGCCACGAGATAAGTCATCAAAGTTCGACAAATACCACATATCCTACTTATCCCCACAACCAAAGACATATTATAGCTACCCTAAAGGAACCAAAGCCCTCGAACGAGACCGCATATCCAGCTAGTAAAATCAAACCCGTCTCATTGATATTAAGAGCGTAGCACACCACACATTAGCACCATAGCTAGCTATCAGAGCTTACAAACCATATACGCATTAAAAAAAAAAAAAAAAAAAACAGGTCCAGGCCGCATTTCTCAAAAAGTGTCGCGATAAGAAACATGCCCTAAGCACCTAAAGAGACCAGTCGACCGCTGATCATATAGAGAAGCAAAATCTTCCTCAAACGAAGCGATAGGCTTCCATTAGCAACGCAACGTCATATACCTACATCCATCCATCCCAATTTTTCCAACAACGGAATATAGTTACCGCCCATACGTATTTAAAGTATCAAACCATTACTGGCGTACTCACATAGGAGTACTGATCTATTCGTTGCCTTGAACAGAATGAGTCCAGTGGCGATAAAATCGCCGGCTAGAAGAGCAACATCCTTCAAGAGGCTGTTGACCATATCAAGTCAAAGCTCATAATTTTAAGCTCGAAGTCGCAAAAGAATTATAAAAAAAAAAAAGAACTGTTCAGAAAGTAAACAATCAATGTCATCGAGCGATAAGTTGAGAAGCAGCGTATCCAACAAAACATAATACTTTCCACGGTTCTTACAGAAATCAGATAAACGCGATGTACCTGGGCGCGTAGCGGAGGCGTATACGCGTCGAATCGCTGAGCAGAATATATCTACACGTACCCTCTCTTTATTTGAAATGTTTTTATTAATGTTTTTTGATATTTATTCATTGTTTTGGGTTGTTTTTGTTATCTGGTATTTCCTACACTTTCAGTAGAACTACTCAAGAAAATAGAGAAATATAGAAATATAAAAGAATAGAAACAAGAACGCTCACCCCGGGATAACACTTGATACCGCCAACTGAGGAAAAACAAAGAAAAAAAAATATTATGTGGAATATGCACATTTGAAAGAAAAAAAACGGTTTCACATTTAAAACGACGTTTGGAAGAAAATTGTGCTCGTGTAAAATGAAGTAAAAACAATCCGTATAATCTTTTATTGAGTAATGAAAAAGTAAAATAAGAAAAACCTCGAATCCAAACCGATCGAGACAAAATTTCAAAAACAAGTGGAGATAAATACAACATACGCCGTAGGTGTTCAAAACAAAGAGCAGAGAAAAACACAAGAAACAACAGACACTCCAATACGAATGATTCCATGAACGAAACAAAAAACAGCGACGGCACAGGAATGCGAGTAAGATAGGTAATGAAAGGATTGCTCCTAACATGTATGACGTGGAATTAATTTTAAGATATGTAAACGAAAGTTGATAGCGAGTGGCCAGCCCCGGAAGAAGCTGCATTTGTCGAAAACACAGGGAGGAGGATAGAGATAAAAAGTCAAATATATATGTACTAGAGCTCCTAGAACATTGAAGCCTTTCTTGTCTGATAGGGGGAAAATAAGAATGGTTCACAGGAGGATAAGATAATTTTAAATAGCTGATGCTTCAATGGGAAATAATAATGATAATAATAATTGTAACTTAGTAATGTCAATAACCAGAAGTGCAAAGACTTAGACAGTACAGAACATGGATGTATTTTTGTGCAGGGACGGTAATCGTGGCGAATGCGTGGTATGGGAAAAGAGGAGAAGTATATCGATGAGGAGGATTTCAGAAATGTGTGCAAAAGCGTAAAATATTGAAATAACCAACCGCCTTCAGATGGTTAAAAAAGCAGGATAATAATCGTTAAAAAAGTAACTATTGAGCAGCATGAGGAGCAAGTACGAGTGGAATCATCGAGGCCAGGCTTGAACCTGGCTCCGAGAGAAAACTTTAGATATCAGAATGAGAACGGATGTGAAGAAAAAGCTCCAATTGACTCGCCGGCAACTACCACCAAAGAGCTAATTAGCTAATAGTATTTTGTGTGTAACGATGGAATTAAGCAAAGCGGAGAGCAAGACCGCCTTATATAGGTAATTTTATTGTCGCATGGGAGATGCAGCCTTAGTGAATTTGTGAAGTAACAAAGCATCAAGGAGGTGGTATTGTGAATAATCGTTGGCCGGGCGTCAAAGCATGAATGCAGGTGAGATGTCGTGAACAGAAAAAATATAATCATTTCGAGATAGTAGCGTATGTAATTTCTCATAAGGTTTCGTAACGGTCCCGAGTGAGAATTATCGATTCGTTGTAGGATAAATCGTACTTATAACGGGCGGGGACTGCCGCGTATTTAAACCGATTTGAGATATCGATCCCAGTCAAAGAGGCTTCCCCTTAACTATCGACTCTCTGCCGACAATACTGCCATCTCAGCCGTACTTGTATGAGGTTTCGGTATCTCCTCCTTCGTGATCGACGACATAGAAGGGCTTTTATGATGTAACGCTTGATATTCTCGCTGCTCTTCCTGTTTTTGCCCATTCAGCACCTTGCCATCAGCCAATTTTCGTTGCTGTATCGTGTTTTCTCTGCTCGTACTTGCATGTGATTCCTTCTCATCAACTTCCATCACTGTCGAATCGACCTTGTGACCTGTAGGGTTTGATTCCGATCTATAAATGACGCTGTGTTCGTGTTGCGAGTACTACCGCCGTTGCGCGAAATAATTGGAGGAGAATCGAGTCTGGTAGGGTCATGGAGCTGATCAGTATGAGGGTATTTCTCAAGATCTTTGCTTGAGGTAGAAAAGTGCGATTGCTTGGCTGGATTATGTGGCGGAGATGCACTGTAGTTGTGAGATTCTGCCGCTTTTGCTGGGGAATTTAATGCTTCAGCTATCGAACCAGAGCAGTATTGAAATATGCTGTAGAGGGCGAGACAGAATCCTTGATGAGCTGCTGGTCTTGGATCTCGCGGAATAGCCGTACGTATTCTTCTGGCACGAGACCGGATTCTCCTATTATTTAGGAAAATCAACAAATTTGTTAGCCATACATTACCCACATTAAAAAAAAAAAATTATCCCACTCCTAAGGAAGACCAAAGTATTGTATTGTTATACATGGCTTGCTTTTGACCGGCTCCATTTTTTTTTTTTCCACTTCGTTCTTTCAATATCTCGATCAAGTTATATCTTACCTGTTTTGGGATCCTCCGCTACAAGCCAGCCCTGTCCGTGCCGGTAGCTAACCCAGATGACCTGACCTTCCACCAAACCCAGCTCGTTGTCGTTCTCTCTTGTAAAATCGAAGAGTGCCACTGCTTTCCCGTGCATCTCCTCGTCCGGACTGGCGATAGAAAG
This sequence comes from Pezizomycotina sp. ARF18, assembly GCA_002224055.1. Classification (NCBI taxonomy): domain Eukaryota; kingdom Fungi; phylum Ascomycota; species Pezizomycotina sp. ARF18. The sequence goes on from AZLU01000026.1 coordinate 52,921, forward strand.
TGGTAATCTTTCGAGAACCTCGAATTCTCCTGTTCATATTCATCGTCGGACACTTCCTCGTATTCGTCGTCATCTTCCAATATGTCATCCGAGAAGTACTCCCCGCTTGCTCCTCCCGGCTCCCCTATATCTGCGGCGAACTGATCCAAGGACATTTCAACGCCGTTCTCATACCTGTGGATAGGCTCGGATCCGCGCCTGAAGCCGGTCTTTCCCTTTCCGACATGGAAGCCGAATGTCCCCTCCCAATTCTTCCGCCGCTGTTAGGCATCGCCGGCATTGACGACTTGTGCTTACGGTGGCGATTGCTAATGACCACTGGGCTGGCAAGATCTTCGTCCTCGCTCCACGGCGGCCATCCTGAAACTTCAACGTGGTGGGTAATTGTGCGATGCACGAGGGTCGCGCCAACCTGCATAGTCGTTCGACGAGGATGGATCGCTTAACCTTCTACCTTGAGACCCGTGCGGGTGTTCCACCAGGTACCGAGCAAAGCATTAAGACCGGGAGCGTTCGAAAATATACCAGAACTCCGCGTGGAACCGGGTGTGGCTGTCCGACTCCCTTCCGGTGGTGGGCCGTAGTGTAGCGGGTGATCCGCTGGGTAAGCGAAGTCGCGAACATTGGTATACGTCAAAGACGACTTGAATACTAGCGGCTGCGACGTAATCTCCTCCGCTCTTGTTTTGCTTTCCATCGATGGGCTGGTCTGCTCTGCTATTTTGATGCATCCTGGATGGACGATCTATCCGCCATTCTGAACAGAGCCTCGAACTAATAACACTTACTTCCCCAGAAACCGAAGATGAGAAAACAGGAAACAAAAATTCGGCTTTTCGGCTATGAGATGAAAAGGGGAAATTTTTTGCTTGGGATTTTACGAGAAGGAACGTTCTATGCTGAAATGGCTCCAAAGCAGATGATTAGCATTAAACTCCTAGTGCAAGGAGATCAGCGTGGTGGCGCAATATATTTCGGTTCTTTCCTCGCGGTACTCTATCCAGTTCCGTCTTACGTCTTGAATCTTTTTCTCTTTTTTTTCTGCTTCCCGTTATTTCTCCCATCACTTGGCTTAAATAGAAATGGCAGTGGAGATAGAAAGGACAGGGAGATCGAAAAGCGAACTCCAAAAAAATGAAGAAGGGACGAAAGATGGTGGGACGGCTTTCGCACTGGTGGAGAAATATATATGAAGCGGGGATGAGGGGAGAGGCGAGAGGGGGAAAGGTTTCTTGGAGAACCCAGGTGTGAGAAATCGTCGCCCCCAGCCTTGGAATTAAACTTACGGGGAGATGACCTTGCAAAAACCTAATACACAAGATGGAGCACAGTGGCCCGCACTGGAATGTATTTCGATGTACGGGGGACGACCTGGTTGCCTGGCGCACGGGATAATCGGTGAGAGATACAGAGAGGAAGCTGGTGAGGGAAAAGCGTCGATGGTGAAAGGATAGAATGTGGAGGGCAATCCTCTTTTTTTTCTTAGCTGAGAAGTCAGAGGGAAAAAAAAATAAAAAATAGATTGGGAAAATTTTGCACGGCGGATCGAAGCGAATAAGAAACGATAATAATAGAAATTTCTTTAGCCCCTCTCTTTCTCCCTCGTGCGCTGTAGAAAAAGCGGTTTAGATTGGAAATTTAGAAAGGACAGAGCCAGCTCCTTCGGTAGACCCTTTTCGCACTTGTCTAATTATGATATAACGTAGGCTTTATGGTCGTCTCGTGGAGAAGGGTTCGTTCCTGAGTGTTTGTTGGCTGTTAGAAAAGGAAAAGAGCGATGTTAAAAGTGCGTGTGTGAATTAGTTATACTCTTGTGTGTTGTGTGAGTGAGTGAGCAAGGAGGAAGAAGAGCAAGTAAGAGCGAAAATGTATAAGAGCAGTAACAAAAAAATGTATACAAGGTTTTTTTTTTTTTTTTTTTTTTTTTTTTTTTGAGGGGGAAAGTTCTTCCTCCACCTCCTACTTACTTTAGTTTTTTTTTTTTTTTTTCAACACTAAGTACTAATATTATTTTTCCTGTTTTTCCTTTTGTATTTCTTATATTATTACTATTTTATTTTATTTATTTTTGAAGCATTTTTAAAGAGGGAAGGGTTTGGCGGCGTATAAGTAGATATTCTTTTTTCTTGGAAGGGGGGAGAGAGATCCCGTGCTGCTTATTGGTTGGGTGAGGGGGTTTGGTTTTGAATATGTGCCTTTCTTCTTTACTCTACCTTCAGAAAGCTGCTTGTTTCTTTTCAAGGAATTATATATACTTAAGAAGTTTCACAATGGGAAGAAAGGGAATAAACAATAAGCAGATCCCTAGTAATGAATGAGATCTGGTATCTCAATCCCTTTAGTTCCTCTGCTTTTGCTTTAAAAGACAAATGCTTAACTTACCGGCTAGTATAAGTGTATGTACTTTTGTATTTTGTATTGCTTGTGGTTTCAAGAGTCTTTTAGGACGATTTGTTCCAAGTATGTGTTTGTGCGTTGATTATACATGTAATAATGAATTCCGTTATAGGAAAAAAAATTTAAATAAAAAAAAAAAAAAAAAAAAAAAAAAATTGGGGAAAAAAGGGAACGCTGGTAAAGTCTTTGAAGGAAAGGAAGGGCAAGTCCCTAAGCTTTTATCCATTCGCATTCATATAGTAGTATATTTTGATCTTTATGATTAGAATGTATCTATATCAGGAATCAGATTTAAAAAATGAAATAAATATTTATTTATTTATTTATTTTTAATTGTATAAGTAGTATCAAGTCACCAAGTATACCTGTCTACATTTCGCTTCTGAATACGTCCGTCCACGCAAAATAGCAGTTTAAAGAAAGATAGTAGCAAATACTTTTCTGGGTATTTTATTCCCTTTGCCCCTTGTTGACTCTGTTACAAGTCAAAGAGTCCTATAAAAAAATGATGGCAGAACGAAAAGGTACACGTCTGGAACAAAGAGAATAGAAGAGGATACCCTTCTTACTTTTTTTTTTTTTTTTTTTTAACTCCTTTTTTTCGTTGCTATTCACTTTGGTGCTTCTCTACGTGCCAGTTAGTTACATACTTATATATCGTGCGTCTTTTTATAACCATCTTGTGCTCAATTGTTTTACAATAATACAAAGGCTATACCGGAATACCACACCTTGAAAAGTAGAGGAAAAAATCACTTCAAAGTATACGCTGACATACTAGCTACTATTTCTGATATTGCTTATATATATTTTCTTCTTTTTCGTTTTCCTTTTTAAAATTATTTATATTTCAAAAGCGAGAGGGACCGTCAATCGAATCGAACATGGTTTCCTTTCGGGAAGCTGACAAACGAACTTGAGAGGGCGAGATGGACGGAGAATTGTTGGCAAAAGCTGTTCAACACCCGAAAAAAAAAAATCATCCAAGCAATTGAAACCACTGGGGAGGGGTGGAACATTAGAAAAAGGCCAGAGGGAAGAAAGGCGATCTAACATGACGGCAAAGATGACACCCAGTCTAGTTTTCACAGATTTCATTCAGGTTCCTAAGGAGCTTTCGAGACAGCAACGCAGAGCTGTCTTATTGCAGAATGCAGTGTTGAAGTGTCACCGAAAACGTGACAGCAGAGCGAGAGGGAACTAAAACCTCGGGCTAAAGGTACCCATTGGGGTGGAGGGCGATATTTCTCTGATGGGACAAGCGTGGAACAAGGACAAGAAAAAAAAAAGAGAGCTAGAGGAAGGGATTAGGGGGGTTTGCCTCTGCACAACTTGCTACAGGACGATAAAACGTTTGGCCTCTTTTTCCCTTCTCTGGTTGAATGAGGTTGAGGTCTTTTTTTTTTTTGGATACTTTCGGGGCGGGCCTCGGGTTTCTGATCCTCTTGCCTGTCTTACTTGCAGGGACAGCAGTGATCAATGTTTACTAGCACGTTGAGATCTCGATCCGATTGATTCAGGTACCAGCGAATTATTCAATGATATACGAGAGAGAATCTCGTCGTCTTATACGAAAAGCTTGCAACGTAGCACAATGAATTTGTTGAACTTCATTGCCCTGTACCCGTTGATTTCTCAATGTTTTTTTTTTTTTTTTTTTGGCAAACCTATATCCCTACTGCAAGCTCAATGCTAGAGGGAACCTTAAGACGTTTGAGATATTTAGGAGTTCCTGTCATAACTTATTTTATTTTCAACGCAGTGTGCATTAGCCAATCCCCTCCAGAGCTCACATGAGAGAGAAGGGCAGATCTCCAAAATTAGGGACGATAAACAAACCACACAGACTTTTCTCGCTCCTTGTACGGCACTGCCACGCCCAGCCTATCGACAGTAGCGCCCGTGCTAAATGAACTCGGCAGATACGAGCTGAAAAAAGAGAGATAGCAGATTAGATAGCGGAGAACGGAGTATGGCGTTTTGAACCCCATGGGTCAAAGTTCAAACAGCTGCAGCTTGACGTGGTTTACCGTAAAAATGTTGGCGCAAAGGTGCCAATATGATTCTACAAAAGCTTCACTCCTCGAAGGCATCTCCACCTAAGCGTTGGCTAAAACGTGATTATCAAAGACCACAACTCCCCTCGATTCTTCACAACAGCATTGTTCAAAAGATTTCCAAGCGCCTGGTAACTGAGATTTGGACTCCTTTTCTTTTTTTTTTTTCCCTGGCTGTGCAAGCGATGCGACAAAGACAACCCAATTCGTTCCCTTTTTAATTCCTATTTCTGTTCTGCTATCTATCCTTTCCTTCCTCCTGCTTCCTTTTATTCCAGGACCTTTTCCTTCTATTCCAAAGCATTTTTGCCTTTCTAACCCCCTTTTTCCCCCTTCTTCGTTTGCCAGGCACGAGATCACGAGCGATACCAGATTCGGATGCAATCTTGCGAGCTCAAACGTTTAACTCCCCTATATAAACACCTTTTTAACCAATTTATCCTATACAATGTTAATTATAAATAATAATAATCCTTTGAAGAAAATCAATCTTTACTTTTTTTTAAATCAATCAATAATATTCAGCAATAAGCGGTAATAGTATTCGATATTCACGACTTGCTGATAGCATTATTATTCTCTCTGGCTTTGTTTTATTCGATTTTTCAACGTCGCACAGTGAATCTATTAACCTATAGGGTCGCTGCTTCTATTTTTAGAAATCGAAATCTGTGACAGCAAAAATCACGTTATCTGGAGACAAAGAGGCTATTTGAAAAAAGAGAAAAGAAAAAAGCAAATATCCGTTGGACTTTTATAAGAAAGGGCTTTCCTTTCTTGGCATTTCTTTTTAATTTTAAATTTCTAATTTCTCAAAATCCCACGACGGGCCAATTCACACTTCCTTCCTTTCCTCATCATCATCATTATCATCATTATCATTATCATCATTATTATCATTATCATCATCATCATCATCATTCTCTCAAGCTTTGTGAAACGTTGGAATTCTATCGCCTATCCATTTCTTTCCTGCGTGTCCCTTGGTAATTTGAACGGACTTTTACTCCACTCACATCGCTCGGCTCTGCCACTACGAGGTAGGATTGGTTGTCCTTCTTTTCATTTCCATTTGCGGATGTCTGTTGTGCAATTTCTAGGCGGTCGTCATTCCTTTTACAGCTCATTTCTTCGGTTTGAGCTTTTTTGTCGTCATAGCGTCGACCGGGCAGTCCTGATGTCTCTGCTAGCGATGTCACGGTTTCAAGGCGCCCGTCGGCCTCATTTCCATTCCGCCATCCGTATCTTTTGCTGACAGTTTCTTCTCTGTTGACGTGTTCGCAGGAACAAGCTTGTTCCTTGACAACCCGCTCACTTCCGCTGACGGACGGACACGAGAGTCTTTTTTGCGTTGATCTTTTTGCATTGATTTGGGTAAGGACACCGCCTTTTAGACTTTACTCATATCCTTCCACTTTTCGGAGCTGGTCTTTCGTCTTTTTCGAACGCTGGAGAGGAGCTGCACTTTGTACGCCCTATTTCTAAAAAGAAGAGAATCATTATGATGAATTATAACATATACTATTGGAGCAATCCGAGCTACTGGAGGGGATACTCTCTATAGTCCTGATGATATGTTTACAATTACATACGCTTTAACATACCTGATAATTTGAAATATTGAAAAGAAGAGAAAAATTATACACGAATATACGTTTACGCGCGGGTCGGTGACGCAGCCTTATGCCCTACGACCTAAGGCAAACTTTATTACCGCCCTGCTCAAAAAACGTCGTCAGAAAGTTAACATTGTTCTAGAGCAGGTTTCTCCTTTTGCGCCATATCGTAAGTGTGCACTCTATTTGTGACACCAACGGCCCTCTGATTCAAGCTTCTCCGTATGCTCAGAATTGCATGCATGCATCCTGCGAAGGGTTAAACTATTTAAACGCGCCGTAATAGCTTGATATAAGTCTTCTAATTGGACCTTTAATAAGCTAAAAAGACGCAATCCTTTTTTTGGTTTTTTTTTTTTTTTTTTTTTTTTTTTTTCACGTGGCCACCACGTGCTTTCTTTTTTAAAAAACTGTAAAAACATGTAAAATGTAGAATATTCGATGTCTTCTATTTTTAAAATTGAATTTTTCCCATTAGATCGCCTTATTTGGTGCAATGCTCGAGCTTTTGAACGAGAGTTGTAAAGACAATATTGAACATTTTCAGCTCACAAAACAAATTTCTCTATCAGCGCTTCGATACTCTTAGACACATACAACTCCACCCCTGTACTTAGAAACATACTGTGAACGATATGCCAGACCCAAGATACACCGCGTCCGCTTCTGCCTCGAGCAGCACCAATGTCACGCCTAACAAGGTCAACCTGAAGCCGAACAAGGACTTTCCATTACGCTTCTGCACCGTCTGCGCGAGCAACCAGAACAGGTATTGTAGCTAGATCTTCATTCAACTACAAGACACGGAACCAACAACGAGGCTGACAATTCTCTTATTATAGATCAATGGAAGCGCATTTAGTCCTCTCCCAAGCTGGCTTCCCCGTCATCTCCTTCGGTACCGGTTCGGCCGTCCGCCTCCCCGGCCCATCCGTCGACAAGCCGAACATCTACTCCTTCAACAGCACCTCCTACGACGAGATGTACAACGAGCTCAAGTCCAAGGACGTCAAGCTGTACACGCACAACGGCCTGCTGAACATGCTCGACAGAACCGCAAGATCAAGCGGAACCCGGAGCGCTGGCAGGATTGGAACATCGTGCACCCCGGGGTCCGCCGCATGCTCCCGTTAGGGGCGATATGGCGCAGCCAGGAGCGGAGCTGTACAGCGGCTTCGTGACGTTGTTATTACCTGCGAGGAGAGGTGCTGGGATGCTGTCGTTGAAGGTAAATATCTTTCACTTTCATATATCTTTTCTGAACATATTGTACTACTTTCGTTCCCAGTTTCCCCTACTGCTACAGCTTAACACACTAAAATGATATTTACTAAAAAAAAAAAATTACGACGTTTATACTCTTCAGACCTGCTATCCCGCGGCGCTCCCCTCAACAGGCCCGTCCACGTCATCAACGTGGATATTAAAGATAACCACGAAGAGGCCCTCGTCGGCGGCAAAGCGATCCTCGACCTCGCGATGATGATCAACGAGGCCGCGAAGGAAGAGGTCGCGAGCGCGGCGAAGGAAGGGAGGAGTACGATAGGGACTCAGTGGATGGGAGGGTGCCTGATATACTCGCGGCGTGGCAACAGAAGTATCCGGCCCTTCCGGCGCTTTGGACGGTGGCGTATTTTTAGGTTGGGGATATAGGATATGTGCGTTATTTTTTTAGGGGAATGGGACTGATGGTTTGCGATATTTTGTCTTCTCGGTTTTGTCAATGGGACTTCTTTACCTTTCTTACATCGGAGATGTCAGAGATGGGAAGGGCTGAATTAAGGTTTTCCTTATCACGATATCTTTTTCATCTTCCATCGCAACTACAGCGGAGACTTCTTTCTCGTTTATTGTTACGCGAGGCGTTACTTTTGGAGAGGATTGTTTTGTTATTCTTGCATGCTACTTAGCTTAGCAGATCGCTATATTCACGCAAAATCAACGCTAGGAATATTATTATATTTAAACATATTTTACTTATGAGGTTTGGAATACGAGAAGGAATACGACCCAATGGATATCGATAACAATATCGATTTTCTCGAAACTTAGGCTTAGAACATTCCGGAATTACAAGCTCCGCGATTTCCTTCTACTTGGGTAACATAATAACGGAAGGAAAAAAAAAAAAAAAAAAAAACTTTTCGAATTCAAAGGGTCCTTCCGGTATTCTGTATAATAGCTCATCCTCATCAAATCATACACTGGAATATAAAATTTTTTTTCACGATGTACGAGCGTACTCCAGGTAGAAAGTATTTCGCTCAAAGCAAATGATCAACGAATGCTCGTAGTCCTTCAATACAATCTCCGAGCGGAGAGCTCTTTCGAACATTTGAAGGCGAACCCGGTATCACGGAACAACGGCAGTCAATAACATGGCTCGTTCTTTTGCGAGGCATACGCATGGGCTACTTAATACGAAGACGAACGTAAACCACGCCCTGTTCGTTGTAAGACATAACGGTTGGCAAGAAAAGAAGTGTCTATATTAAGTATGTATTATGTCTTGCGTATTGTGACCCCACGTTATGTCTCTCGTCCTTGTCTGTGTGTACTCATATATATAATTCAATCTTTCTGCGGTTATTGATCTTATTATAACTTTCAAATCTCTAAGTTGATAGATTATAATATATTAAGCTCTGTTCTTATTATAACTTTCAACCATACTTGATCGTTTATAGTGAGATCTCTCTTTATTTATTTTATTTTATTTTAAATTTTTTTTTTTTTTTGTTGTTGGTCATATGGCGTTGCTCATCTCTGTTCCTGAATTTTTTTTAGGCGGGTTGGTGTGAAAAGGCACACCTCGCTTGTCAGTCAGCCCTGCGAGAGGCATCGCAAAATAACGGAGATCTACAATAATTGATATAATATGAATGTATTTTATGCATGTGTGCGTTGTTCTTCCTTCATAACAGGTACGTATTTGTGCTTTTTGTCATTCTCGTTTCAGGAACGACTAGGACTGGGGTTGTTGTTCGGGTTCGGAGTAAACTTACCTATTGCTGTTGATGATACTCCGAGGAGGTGTGTTCCACTTAACTCGTTTTTGTGTTTAACGAGGTTTTGTTATATTGGAAATGGCATGAGTAGAGAGAATCCGAGATTTGGTTAATGCGGAGCTTTAGCTTACTTTATTCGTACGATCTAACCCTGTATTTTTTTCTCTTAAGCTGTAATTGTTGCTTTGGGAATTAATTGTAATTAATTGAGATAGAGGAATAATTAACAAAAATATAAAAAAAAGTTCCGTGTATAAGCGCGGAGTTCATCGAATGTATATGGTTCCATTTGTCCTTCGTGTTGGGTTCGCGAAAAATTCGCGTTCCGTTACGTTTGGGAGAGATTATTGTGCGTATCCTGCGAAGTCGGTTGCAGTCGAAGAGGTTTCATATTCTACCAGAGGGTTCCGAGGGGGGGAGAAGAGGGTCCTGTGAGGCTCTAAAGGAAAATAAACGAAAAAGCAGAGAGAATGTCGCAATTCTGCTGCACGGTTTATCAATGAAAGATAAACCAATGGTATGTTTTTCGGAGAATTATTTTGCGATCTGTATGTATAGTTTCCTGTATATATGTGCTTGTTTTGAGGGATAAAAAGCCCTTTGCCCCGATGTTCTTAATGGGGGGTTTTCGTTTGTTCGACTTGACACTTCGCGATACTCGTTTTTAGAGTGAGCTCGATTATTATTATTTATTTTATTTTTATCCCGAGTCGCAAAAACAAGGGCTTTTTTGTCTCGTCTCGGAGTCTTGGAAACCCTCAGCGATACCGTATTTGCATATCAATCAAGTTGTAACCGGAAAAAGGTATCCATTTACCTTACAATTGACATTCGCACAACTGTTTAAAAAAAACAGAGCTCTGGAAAATAAAGCAACCATAACAAAAAAAATAAAAAAAAAAAAAAAAAAGATTATCATCAACTCATTTCGCGGTTCCAGTTGGAAGATGATCTGGGATCATCCAGCGACCAGAGTTAGGATCAATCCCGACACATTTTTACGCACAGTACCTGAAGTATAAAAAAAGGGTAACGGTAAAAGTTGTTCCCGGGTAAAAAAAAAACTGTTGCTGTTGTTATTGTTGCAATATAGCATCGTTTAAAGTCCCCTGTGTTCCCTGTCGTGTCGGCGCAGTATCCGTACCATAATCTAAAGCGCGCCGGGTATAATATTAAAAAAAAAAGAACAAAAAAAAAGTATTTCCCTCGATCCTCTGCCCCGCCCCGTTTTAAGCAAGTCAGGCTAGTCAATAATAATCCTTTGACAGGAAGGCGGATCGAAGGTTGGAGCGAAATTTTTTTTTTTTGGTTCGGGTTGCGGTTGTTAGTCTCCTATTCTTTTTTTTTCTTTTTTTTTTCCTATTCAGCCTTATTGTTTCGTTCGTGCCATGGGAACACAGACCTGTCGTTTCTTGCGTCAGATTACAACTGCAACGCCAAAACTTCAAAGATCCAAAACGTGTTATCTTGAAAGACTTGCAAAAAGATAAATCAATTATCGTAAGCAAGTTGCAATTGAATAATATATAACATTGTATACCTGCTTGAAAGTGATTGTGTATTTGTCGTACTATTCCTGGGAGGAGCAGCGTTCCAGAAGGTCGTAAAAACCCCAAATTTGCCGAGCTTCAGAACAGCTTTTTTGGTCGTCAGCGTTTCAGAATTGGGACCAGCGAGATACGAAACCCGCGGCAACCCATATCCTCGCAAAACAGCAGACCCTCTCTCTCTCTCTCTCTGCGCCTTCGTAACAGCTTATTTAATTCTGGTTCCATATTGGCAAAGAAAAAAGAAAGAAAGAAAGAAAGAAAGAAAGAAAGAAGGAGTAATACGTATATTCGGCTTCCTTCCTTGAGGAAAATTGAATTCCAGCGAGAAGGAAGCAGAAGGTTTTGTTCTTACCTCACAGACCTAGTCCCGGATAACAGGAATCATCCGTGAAAAAAGAAATACGAAGAGGAAAGAGCACGGGTTCCTTCTTCTTCTTCTTAGTACGCTTGTGTTTTTGTGGCTTTGCTTGTAAAGTGTGGGTGCATGGGGCCGTGGTAGAGAGATTGGTCGCAGTTGATGTCGTAAACTTCATTCCCTTGGAAATTTTTAATATTAAAAAAAAAAAAAAAAAAAAAAAAAATAGTCCTTGCCCGTTATTAGTGTCTATTAGCGTATTTAACAGATTCGTGATTTTTAATCTCCTTTTTTTTTTTAACAATCGTCAACGGAGTCGAAAGGGTATTCGTCTCGGCCGCGATATTCGAGCAGAACTACTTAATTAATAATTATAGTAATATCTTCGTTAAATTGAGTGGATAAAGGATCGTTATATCTGCAATCATCAAGCAAGTTATAGATCACCTACCACAGTAGTAGTACTGTACGGACCTCAATAGGCAAAAGGCTTAGCGTTAAAAGGAGCAATAAAGTACCAGGCGTAATATTATTACTTAAGTATATAGTAGGGGGTCCAAAAAAGCCTTTTAAGGGCAGGGTAAGAAAAAAGGGATCGAATCAGAATTGTGATACAAGAAAGTTACGATTCGGTATAGGTTAATTAGTAGTATTATCAGTAGTATTATTATTACCAGTAGTATTAGAGTGGTGGGAAAAAGAATTACTTAGTATATTACTGGTTACCCACTCGAATATTGCCCTTCCTTCCTCGCAAATTCTTCAAACACAGCAACTGACAACTTTTTTATTCAGGAGATCCTCCTCCTCTTCTTCTTCTTCCTTTCTTCTTCTACTTCTTCTTCTCCTCCTCCTCCTACCTTTCAACATCAAGTTCCTTTTTTTTTTTTTTTTTTTTCTTCCCCCTTCCACGATCACGACAAAGTATTATTTCTTTTTTTTCCTTTTCTTCTTCTCGGTTCCTGCTCTCCTTACGGGCGATCCTTTTGTTTTTCGATTATTTATTATTTATTTATTTATTTTTTTTGGTGGCTGTTAACCTATTTTGCATATTTGCCCGCCCTTGATGCTTGCAGTTCTTCTGTGAACGAACCGCCGGCCTTTTCCCTTCCCTTCCCTTTTTTCCTTTTCCCTTTTTACATTCTACCTGTACATTTTCAACTTTTTTTATTTATTTTTATTTATTTATTTTTTTTTTTTATATAAAAAAAAAAAAAAAAAAAAAACCTCACAGGGCACGTTTTCGTACAAATTTCTGCTTTCTTTCCCCTCCTTGCCCTTGTATTCGGACGGCTCACGGCTTTGAACTACTGTTTCGTTTCGTCGTATCCATTTTCTTTCTATAATTAAGGAGAATCTAGGGTTGCGTTTTTGAAAAGGGCTCGAATTCCAGGACGATACGTGTATACCTTTTTTTTTTTTTTTTTTCCAACTCCTTTACCTCTCGCTCCATCTCGATCCCCGCCTCTCGTTGATACCTTCACGATTCTTCAGCCGTTACATTCTCTTTGATTTAGAGAACTAAAATCTACCGCTCCGAGAGTTTTACCCTCTGTCCACAGTTGCGTAAAAAATAATCAACCAAATGGCGATGAGTACGGATCTATGAACAGGAACGGCCCCTTTCACCGATGTCCAGTCAGGAAGCGAATGTCAGGGATATCGAATACAAGAACCCCCCGGACGGTGTTTTATGCAGAGGTCTGGTTCCAGTCAGGGCATGAACGCTATGAACGGGTGAATGGGATTGATGGCGAACCCCTCCCCACCGTCCTCCATAGGACGGTCCTCACAGGGGAACGGCATGTACGACGAACTCACCAAGAGGCTCCACCGCATCCCGCGTCCCCAAGCCGCCTTTATTTCTGGCAGGAAGAGATACCGCACCGCAGGAGGAGGCAGAGTTTGCCGCACAGCACTCGGCCCTGAAGAAGCTTCTCGACCCAGCGTCTCCGGGACAAGAATTCGGCGAAAGCCAAGAAGGCGAGGGAGAAGCTATTGCGGCTGACAAGGTGCAGTTTCAAGAGTTAAGTACAGATGTCTACGATGAGCTGCAGCGGAGGCAAGGTGCAGCGGGGATAGGTTAAGCAGTGCTACAACGCTTACGACAAATACCGATGCCGCCGCAACGCCGTACTTGTTACCAAAGTCGATATATCACCCAAGAGGAATCAGCACGGCAAAAGCTTAGCACGCTGCCGACCATGCGTTTCAGGACCTGGCAACGACGTATTTTTCGAGCTGGAGCGGAGGTTATCCCCATTTTGCCGGGGAGAGTATTAGCCGAGGCCAGAGCCCCGCAGGTAGCGCCAACGGGAAAACCACAACCGCTACAATATTTGAAGAAAGAATGGCGGGCTAATGCGGGGATGAGTGTATGAACCCAATGCACTTGGGAGACCATTCCAAAAACGTTCCAGTCGAACACTGTTATCCCAAACAAGAGCACGATGGTCGAGGATACGGACGATGGTGGAGACGACGAGGACGACTACGAGACCTTCGGTTTAGAAGAGAGGTTGCGTGATCAATGGCGGTTCCAGGAAATAGCCGGCTCTGTGAACACCAATGGCGATGGTCGGGATAGCATGGCAAGCTCGGTCAGCAACTACACACGCAATGATGTAAGAAAACTTCCCCAACACGGTTTTATTATGTAGAAACTAACTCGCTTTTTTTCCCTCTCTAGACGGACAAGAAATCATTGCAGACTATCAATCTCAAGTTGCTTCTCTTCAGCAGAATCGAAAGGCTAGAAAGCTTAGTACAGCAGAAAGATAAAGACATGCAGAATTTCCGCAATAGTGAATCTCAGTGGAAAGACGAAGAAGCGCGACTGAAGCGCCAGCTTGAAGAGAGCAAAAATGTTTGTGCCTCCGGATCTACTTGTTTATTAAATCTCTAGGAGAAGCTAACTTGAACTTCGTATTTTCCAGGCTGCTCGAATAATCAAAGTTCTATGGAGAAGGAATTTGCCGATCTCAAGCTCGAGCTGGATGAGAAGCTTGCGGATGCCCAGAATCTAAACCTTACGATGCAAGACGAGCTGACGAGGCTGAGGCTGAAAAGGAGGATGCCGAACGGAACCGAAACGTTACGCGAAACGGCGGGGGCGACGGCGGCCAGTGGCAGAGCATGTATAACGAGCTGCAGCAGAAGTACGAGAACCTCCAAGAGGAGATGCGGGAACAGCAAGAAATCACCGACGAAGTGCGCAGCCAGGCGACCGCTTTCTTGCAGGAGATGAAGGGAATGTCGCAGTCGAGTAGCCAGACGTTCGAACAGCAGGAGAAACACCAGGCTCAAATCAGCAAGCTGCAGGAAGAGATCAAGGATGGAAGACCCGCTACACCAAGGTCCGGACTCAGCTTAGGGCGATGAAGTCCGCTTCCATTGGTCTGCAGGAATGCCAGCTATGTCCTTGTCGAAGGACAACTCTTTCAACGACCCAGACGCAAGGTCAACGACATCCTCGTTACGCGGTTCCAGGTCATCATCGACGAACTCTTGCGGACTGCTAGGCAGGATCCTAAGAAGACGGTGGACCTTATGCAAGGCGTAGTCGTGGCGACCAAGAAATAACGAACTGTATCGACGACAAGGAGGCTGACCAGAAGGTCTCCAAACTAAAAGAAAGGGTTTCCGCAACGGCTAACAACTTGGTGACAGCTATCAGGAATCACTCTATGGCTGAAGGCTTTCGCCTGTTTCCATTTTGGATGCTGCTGCGTCGCACTTGAATGCCGCCATCGTAGAATTCTTACGTATTATAAAATTAAACCTACTCCCGCGGGAAGAGTTGGAAATAGGTAATATCCCTGAGGAGACGAAGAAGCCGAGGACTCTCCTGGAGGAAGTCTATCCAATTATGAAATGATGAAGCCTAAGAAATCCTTCCAGAACCTAAATGGACGAGTCCCGCAATTACTTCGAGAACTAGTGGGGATTCGTCTACAGCTCCTCGTCCAGAAATCGTCGAGATACTCCGCAATGAATAGGAATTCGCCTAGGATGGGTGGTGGGAACTGGGGTGCGAAGCGTGAAAAGAACCTCTCGAGCGGTAATCCTTTGGGCATTGATCGTGCTCCTGCATTCGTATCAGAACAAACCAGCCCAACGTGGAGGAACTTAAGTCGGTCCCGAGCTATTAAAAGGTATAATTTTAGAAATTGACATGTGCTAATTCTTGGTAATCGCGTCCTTCCAGATGTTTCTTAATCACGCAGACGAACGTGTCATTGAGTGCATCCAAAGGCTCTCACGAGATTCGCTCGGGTGAATCGAACACCTCCGAACTCCGGGACACATCGACGATATGCCCACGTCGTGGGTAAGGTCATTCAGTCGACAGAGACCTCCATGAGCCAGACCGGCAACACATGCTCCGGGAGAGGGCGAATTGATTGTCAAGAGTCTTAGCGACTGCAGAATAACATGCTCAAGATGAAGGATGAGCAACCCGAGAACACCGCACGCGCCGAGAAGATTTCAATTTCAAGGCTTGCTGGCCACTGTTTCGCTATGGCCAAGGAGACTAAGGTATGTTTAAAAAGCAACAGCTCCACCTCATTTGTACGTGTTTTATTTTAAGACATTGTGGGGGTTTGCTTGTGCCTGCAGTTCATTCCGGCCACCCCCGCTCTTTGATATATTGTGGAGCTGTGGCTAACGTTTTAAACTTTCCTTTCCCGAATTACAGAGTTAGTTACGATCGTCGAAGGTTAGTCTTCATCTCCACCCCAAATTTAAGTCCTTGATTTTCAGTTTCAGTAGTCGTATCTATGGAATCAAGTTACTAAAAGTGTCCCCGTGCAGATATTTCGAATGAGGAACGAGGAGATGACGGCGACCTACGTTGAACGGAGGACTTTTTGTCTCTATAGTTTTGTCCTTTACGTCATTTACTATACGTATTTCGTGTTTTCTTTTTTTGGCTTTCATGAGCGTTGAAACGAAAAAAGCATTTCATTTCAATCTTTTTTTTTTTTTTTTTTTTTGTTTCTGTTCTTTTTCGATGCATATACTTCATTTTATTTTATTTCCCACCCGTTTCTTTCATTCCCTTTTGTTACTGTTTTGCTTAGCGTCGAAGACACGTTGCATACTATTACTACCTACCCATACTACCTTACCTACTACTTAATGTTTGTCCCTGAAGGTGCATATGCGAGGATACCAGCATCATGTCATAGCTTTCATACTACCTTATACCCCAAATATTTTCTTCAAGTGTTTTGTTAGTAGTTATACTCTAATTTTCACGATGTATTATTTCATATACGTCTGCTTTTGTACTGATAATGCCTACCAGTAGCCATTCGTTTCTTTTTCTTTATTATAACTTATCATCATGTTCCTTGCGACAGTAGGTATCCTCTCAATTATATGTATTGTTTTTGAATAATCAAATCGCGTAGATGAATGTTTTGCTTTGCATCATGTGGACCCAAAGATAGTTTTTCCCGCGGGTGATAATGATAAACGCGACTGTCTTTCCGTGAGCGTGTTCTTATTTCTAGTCGCTATAAACCTTCGGACATGTCCACTGGCCTCCCCTCAGGAACGATCTTTAATTCTTATACGTCAGATATATTACAGCGCTTCTAAACATTCGCAATATATCTCGTATCATGACAAAAAAATACCTAAAGGAGCTATGCCAGCTACACGGAATCCCTAAACCGTTTTCAGTTTTTCCGAAGAAACAATATTATAAATTCTGTTGAAGGCAATAATAGTTTACTATCTCGATTGTTTTTGCCGTCATAACGCTTTAATACTTTGGTTTTGGTTTGAGTAAATTCCCACTTCGAATCGCCGTTTCTCATTTGTATTTATCTCACGGAATAATTTTATATTTATTATACGGACTTTTAAATCCCGAAATGAGTGTTTACATCTCGCCGAAGCGTATGTATGCAATGTATATCTTATAACTGCCGGTATAAAAACTGCGAAAAAACAGAGCTGATCTTTTTTTACGAATGTTTCCGTGGTTGTAATTGATGGCTGACGTCCGAATTGTTTTGGGGTTTATCTCCCCCCCCAAGTTCTGAAACAAGCGGAGCCGGCCGATGCATATGACAGCCTACAAACACATCGAAACGAGTGGTGGAAAAGTTGGGGTAAAGTATTGTTTTTTCGGAGTATTTATAAGAAACTAAACTTATTCTTTCCGTAAAACGGTAGAAAGGTACCCAGGTAAGTATGCAGCAGCGGTACATCGATGTCCCTGAATAAAAAACACAACGTGAATGTAGATCTGATGTTGGTAGTATGCTGTCCAGCTGATGTAGTTTTTATTCGCGGACGGCAGAGGATTATTGCAACTATCTTTGCTCTGCTCCGTGTCGGATATTGCAAATATTCAAAATAGCCAAGAGTAGGGACGGTAGGATTGCTATAGATATTTCACAACGGAATACTTACTAGCCCGCTCTCAGCAAACAAATTTATATATATCGATATTGATAATGAATACATCTAAAATGTATATTTCCTGTATATTCCTACAAACATTCATAAGTTGTTGGTAAAATACAAGTAATAAGCATCGCGTCTTTGCCATTTATATATATGTACATTACACAGAAATACGTGCATTTTGCAAATTCCGACGTCCTGGCTCATGGGGGATATTCGATCCGATGAGAAAAAACGAAAAAAAAAAAAAAATTTTATCTCTTCGATATATTAAAACTTTGTCCACTTGCGCCAGTCTATATCAAATCCCCACCGCAGAAAAGCCACCGAAAAGAAAGACTATACGACTTTTTCGTAAAATTTGCCCCACACACCACCACCGTAAAGACCCACTATTGCCGCTTAGTAGAAAATCGATTGGATGAAAAAGTCGAAAAAGATTACCAGTCCCGAAGTGTGGACTTGCAATTGAATAACTGCCGAGGAGAATGATAAAAAGGGACCTGCGGTTGAATTTGCACGAAAGGTAAAGAAAGGAGGGTGTCGAGAAAACCGTAGAGGAAGAATCCAGACTAATCTTCGCTACCATAAGTTATTGATGGGCGGGCTTCTGCGCTTTCTCTCTCTTTTGCCTCCATGTCGTGGTGGTATTGTTCGGTATCTGCGGGGAACGATCAAAAAAAGAAGGATATTTTATTAAAAATTCCACGGTAGCGCGCGACGTCGGCTCCTATAACTTGAGAGAAATGAAATTGTCGGGCAAGCGTTATCTATCAGTCCTTTATCTCTCGTCATACTGTTCATTTGTAGTGATTATTGACCTTCTATCGTGAGAAATGCGCGAAATACTTATCTCGACAATACCTGCTGGAGAAGAAAGAAATGCTTTACCATTCTCGGCGGCGTGATCCAAGAAGATTGAAATCCCGGGAATGAGATAAACTATCCAAGACTAAACGGCTAGAACCCTTTCCTCGAAAGCACAGCCGACAGGGCTGTCCTCATTTTGGCTGAATTTAGGGTCTACCGTGGACTTTGTTAGCTGAAAGCCCACCGTAGTTGTTCTATTCCAAAGTTTCTCGATTTATCCCAGGAAAAGGTTGCGCGACTATCATGAAAGCCTACCATGTTGATGTCAATATCAAGTGTTTCGTCAGTGATACAAGCTCCATTCCGGCTTCTAAGTGGCGAACCTATAAAAAGTGCACACAAGAGCAGCGATATATTCACAGCAAGTTCCAGGTGGACTGTAGCAAAATTCAAAGGATTAGCGAAACGATGCAACTGGGAGTATAGTCAGGCATCTCGACAACTAGAGGCGAATTTTTCTAGCCCGACGCTCTCCTGGAAGCCATTGTTATCTGTCAATTCTGCCCTACTATTTTATATCGGGGAAGGGAAAACTAGGCAGCCAACCTTTCTCTTCTGCCGAAGAAAGCAAAATCGCACACTTCATTTTTTTGGAAAGAAATCTAAAAGAAACGTACTCTCATAAACGAAGAGCAGAGAAACTTGGAATGGTTACAGTGTTTTCCTTTCGTCTCGGCATGCAAGCAATACACTTACCTTGGGAAACTTTGTGCCTGGCGCGATCTTGCATTTTCCTTGTGCAGTCCTTGCATCCAAAGCATTGCTTGGTTGCTCACTTTCCACGAGCACAAACGGAAGGTAATACTCCCGGTTTCTTTTTCCTATAGGAATACAACCTCCACCCTTTTTTTCAAAAAAGGTATACGGAGTACGTACCGCGGTCACCCAATCGGACTGCCGATCAAGAAGCGATCGGCTGTCTTGCATCCTTCTAGCGTGTTGAACGGAAGAAGGTCATGAAAAGTCCTGGGATTACTCTTTGGAGTAAAAAAATAAAAGGCAACGGATGATATTACATCGCTATCATTGTTGATACGTGAGTTTCGTCGGTCGCTCCCGATATTTGCGTATCGAAGAGTTTAGCCAAAAAAGAAACAAACTAAATGGAGGTGGCCGGAAACACAGGGGTCGAAAAAAGTTGAGTGGGGGAAAGCCACTTCGTCCACTCGTCTTTCTCGTCTGCTCCTTCGTGTTCCTTTTTCTGTTGTGCATCCCCAGCCGGAATCGAAATCCTAGTGCATATGTATCTCTGGGCGGTTCCCCACGCTCTCGCGCACATGAGATGCGCCTTCTGCTGGTCACTCATCGAGCGAGCGAAAAAGAAGGGGGGTTTGAAATCTTTGGTAGCTAAACTATAATTTCTGCCAAGATCATACTCTTCAAACGTTGGAGACAGAGACCCTTGGAGTTTGCGTTGTTCAGGTAGTCCAGGGACATCCAAAACCAAGTATTAGGATGATACTTATATATTTCTTTGGTTGCTTTTTCTCTCCCAATTCCCATGCGTTGGGAAGGTCGATGCTTTAAGCTTCCTCTTATCTCTTCATTTCTTCCGGACGAGAAAACCTGCCGGTCTGAAATGAGTTTCTGCGCTCTTATATGAAGTATTTTAGATCATTTCGAAGGAACCTGTCTGTGAGAGAAATCGAGTCAATATATTTCCCAACAGAAAGGGTCCATTGCAAAACGCGTAATAGCAATGCCTGGGGAAGAAGAAACAAAAATGAGCCGCAGATATCTTCAAGAGCGAGAACTCGCCTGGGCAAGAAGACAAGAGATTAGAGGCATTAGACGGAGAAAAAACGCACTCGAGAAGAAATGTATTGCTTTTTTCTCCTTATGCATGCAAGTTTTCTTTCTGACAACCGCTTCCACCACGCTTCTTCTCCTCTTTCTCGGTGTCTTTTCTCATTAGCGTTTTTTTTTTTTTTTTTTTCCCTTTCGGTTTTTAATATCCTTTTGCTTCTTTCCCTTAACACACACCACTTCTCTGCTGCTGTCTGTCGCCGTTCTCAATGCTCCATTGCCTTAATGGAAGAACTAAGAGATCCTGCGCTATAAGAGGCGTTCAGTAATAAGGTCGCGCGGGGTCTTTCGAGATGTGGATCTCCTGGCTGAATATATTTTCTTCTATATTTTCTTTTTCTAACAGAGACTTACGGTAGTGAGGCAAGAAAGAAAATCGCAGAAAAAAGAAAAATAATCAAGAGGCGAGAATAAAATAAAAATAAAATAAATAATAATAAAATAAAAAAATTTTTTTCCCCTTCTCATAGATAAATTATTTTCAAGATAAGAAGACGCACCCGCAAGCACGCTATTCGGATCTCGCAAACAAAATTTTACAAATAAAAGAAAAGAAAAAGAAATACTATTATATTCATTACTTATATTATTTACCAAAGTATATACTATTATACATCTATTTCATTATATATATATATATATATATATCCCCTCTCCCCCACCTCTAAACCAATCCTCAAAGCATACCTGTTCTAGCAAGAAGGCATATACACGAGAACATACAGTATAGTGAGGGTAGGAGTCAGTTAAGGATATCCACAGTCGGCAGAGAGGTCATTCAAGCAGCTTCAAAAGATTCCAGAAAGGATACCAAGAGAATTGACAATTCACTAGCAAGAAGGTACTTTGTTCATACTAACTAACCATTCCCTAGCTTCTTTGCTCCTCATCACCCTAGCGCGTGTGCGCCTGTGTTGCAGACAGCTCCTGCTACTACCCACTTCTCACTTGAACTCCCCATATTGTCCTTCTTCAACGATTCTTCCTCTTTTTATCACATTCTGCAAACAAGGAAGGACATATTTCTCTCTTAAAGACTATCCAATTCCATTTTTCTTTCCTGCTTCGTCATGTTTCTTACAAGTTTAGCTTTTTCGCCTCCCTCTCCACTGTCCCTACTAGTTCTAAATATTCCTTCCTCGGCCCTATAGAAAGCACGGGTTGAAAAATCCTTATTCCCTGGAAGAGAGGTGAGATTTAAAAGAAAGAAACAAGCATAAATTATAAATATTACTGTCATTACAAGGGGAAGGAACGAGGGTCTTTCGAGGCGAAATCAAAGCTTGGGGGCTTTTTTTTAAGGCTCCTGCTTAAATTCGTTACTCGAAACGAGGTTCCTTCCTCCGGCCCCAGAAAGAATAATAATCCGTTCCGGCAGCCAGTTTCTGACCGAGAACAGAAAAGATAACGCTTACAAAATCAAAATAATCTTCTATAGTTCTTTTTACTTGTTCGTATTTTTGAAAGATATATATCGGCCTTACTTCTAAACGAATACTAACTCTTCTCTCTAATATTCTTCAGATTTTCACTTTGTTTCGGTTGTCAATCTAATTGGTCGAGATCGGAGCAGCTCGTTAAAACTGCAACATCACAAATTCAATTTCCACAAGGCGGTCAAACAAAATGTCTGCTTCACCTACCGACGATATTGAGAAGAAGGGAGGGATGGTCGATGATTCCCATGTGGTGCCGGGGGAATCCTTTGAAATTGGCGATTCTGCGTATGCCAAATTGCAAAGGTGGGCTGGAAAGCTCTCCATCGAGCAGCGTGGTATCGAGAGGGTGCGTTTGTTATTTCCTCCACCTTCACTCACCCATCCACGCGATTTATGTGCTACAGGTCTTGTGAAACTGTTTTATTTTGCCCCTCGTGCTCACACTTCAACTACCACAGGTCCCGAGAGCGAAAAGACGGAAAGGTCTTATGTCAATGTTGGCACAATGGTATGACAAACCGGAAACTTCCTACTTGCTACCCTCCAGATACGACACTCTAAGAAAGACATGAACGAGGCATTCTGCTGTGCTCCCCGTTCGAACAGCTCACTGAGGACGACGGAATGGGAATACCTAAAAAATACAAAGTCTTGGAATGCTTGTGTAGGTTCTTGAACGGTTTCGGCTGACGATTGTGGGCTTGTAGTGGCTTGCGGCAAACCTCGTTATATCATCTTTTGCCATTGGAACGCTGGCGGTCTCAGTTTTCCAGATCGGAGTAAGTTTCTTTTTTTTTTCTTTTTTTTTTTTTAAAAAAAAAAAAAAAAAAAAAAAACCTGCCAAGGAGGGTTGCTCTGGGTATCCCGAAGCTGCGGCTAATCGTGTTACTTTTCAAAATTAGTTTACTGAGTCTGTTCTCGCCATTGTCTTCTTCAATCTCCTCTCTACGTCCACTGTAGCTTTCTTCTCGCCATTCGGCAGTCAATTCGGTCTCCGTCAGATGATCCGTAAGTTTCCAGCTCATTATCCCGATGAGGTATATCAATTTGCTAACAATTATTTTAGTTTCACGGTATTACCCCAATTGCTCCCAACGATTTCACATCTATATACTAATTCAGTTCTATAGCTTTTATTTCGGATGGTGGTTCGTGAGGTTCAGTAAGTATTTCCTGTTGTTATACTAATCTCCAAGTTAGTGGCAGTATAGCTTACTCTATGAAATTTTTAGTCGCATTCCTTAACATTCTCGCCTGCTTGGGCTGGAGTGCGGTTAATGTCATCGTCGGCGCCCAGCTGCTGCATGTTGTCAACCCCGGCTCGCACCAGCTCCCTGAATGGCTTGGAATAATAATCATTGCCATTTGCACGGCGCTGATTACGATGTTCGGGTGAGTATTTTGCATAGTGTAATGGCTGTCGGGAAAAAAAATTAAATAAAATAAAATAAATCGCATAAATACATGGCTAACCTCTGGCAACAGATACAAAATCGTCCATGTGTACGAGAAATGGAGCTGGATCCCAAGTCTTGCAATCTTCCTGGTCGTGCGTGCATATATCTCCCAACATCTTGTAATACCTCGTCCTCTCTTCTCTGCTAACCATAAGATTGTACAGATTGCTATTCAATTCGGACGCTCGGGAACATTTACCAGAGTCCCTATGGGGTCAGGCCCAATTGACGCTGCTGGTATCTTGTCCTTCGGTGGAGCAATTTACGGTTTTGGAACAGGGTATGCGCGCTTCTGCTTGATATATACGTGCGACGAAACTTGGTAGACTAATGAGATGCCTGCTACAGTTGGACTTCTTATGCAGCGGACTACACCTGCTACCAGTCAAAGACCCAAAGCCGCAGACTGATCTTCTTGTCTGTTTTCCTCGGATTAAATATGTAAGTTGCAATTCGAGATTTTGTGCTTTCGAATAAGCTGGTCTAATCAATGCATTTGTAGTCCTCTCATCTTCACTGAGATCCTTGGTCTATGTGTTATGACCGGAACGCTATCTAGCAAAGTTTACGCCGATAGTTACGCTTCAGCCAAGATTGGCGGTCTGCTCTATGCGGTCCTTGTTCCCGACAGTCTCGGTGGATTCGGACAATTCTGCATCGTCATCATGGCCCTTAGTATTGTCGCCAACAATTGCCCGAATATCTACAGCATTGCTCTTTCCATGCAGGTGATAGCGTCACCGTTCCAGCATGTGCCGAGATTCGTGTGGACCATTGTCGGCTCTGTAATCTACGTGGCTATCGCGATTCCCGGATCCAAGCACTTCGAAGATGCGCTTGAGAATTTCATGTTGTTGATTGTGAGTCTCCATTCCTACGTCTATTCAGGTATTTTGCAAATTGAACATATTCTAACCGTGAATATCACAGGCGTACTGGCTGGCCATCTACGAAGCTATCTCTCTGAGCGAACATTTCATCTTCCGCAGGGTATTGGTGGTTACGATCCGGACGATTACGATCAGCCTCACAAGCTCCCGAAAGGAATTGCCGCGACCGTCGGTTTCTGCTTCGGAGCCCTTGGTTCGGCTATGGAATGGCTCAGGTGTACTACGTTGCGCCTATCGCCAAGTTGATTGGCCTCCCGAAGTACGGTGGCGACATTGGTTTTGAGCTCGCCTTCGCCTTCGCGGCCATCACCTATATTCCAATCCGCATTTGGGAGAAGAAGAAGTTCGGACGGTAGAAGAGCTGGTTTAGTCTATCGTCTTGACGATATTATACTTTTAATGATCTTTTCGTTTATTTTGGTTTCCTTTCTCTCTTTTTTTTTTTTTTTTTTTTTCTTTCTTTTCCTATTTTACTAGTATTTGGGACCTTACGGACATATTTTATTTTGGGTTTTCTTCCTTCATTCATTGATTCTCTCTGCGCCCACTATACCTCTTGTTTTTTATTTGTTTCTTGACAAAAACTTTAAGTCAAAAGAAAAAAACGTACAAGAGCGAAAAGTACCCCTGTATCCGATACCTGCTACAAACCTATCACCTCTATGGGTATCTTCCTTTTCTTTTCGTTTTTTATACTTTTACTCCTTTCACACCCTTTGCAGAGAGATATTTCAAAAACGAATTCAAAATTAAACATGACACAATCACCTACATCTTTTTTACCCATCTTGTTGCAGCCTTCTGATGCTATAACATAGCATATATTTCATTTTCGCTATCCAGCTTAGATCAAATTAGCTATTCCACGATTTATAGTCAATTGCTACATGTAATACTACAATGGTATACGTAATGGTAATTTTATGACTTGGGAAACTTTACGATTCTTAATGATATAAATATTACTCTGAATTAATTAGTTAACAGTATTCTTATATATATATATACGCATCAGCTGTGGTACGGTTTCTCCAGCTTGCAATATAAATATCTAAGGTTATATCCCAGAACAGTGACATCGATTTTTAAATGCAATTGTTCTCATTATAGTAAGCTGAAACGCTTATATCCTACTTGTCTATCTTGACGACTCAGCTAGTACAAATATCAACGCCTAATAACTTTTGATTCTCTATTGATTATATAGGATCGATTTCTATTAGTAATGAAACAATAATATCCAATATCGATCTAATCATATATTCAAGTCGATACTCGTGATGTTCATGTCGCAAGAGCGCAGGATGGTTTAGTGGCGAAATTTCTAGAATTTTGGTTTCTTGGTTTTTAATCTGCTTTGCTTAGTCACACACTTTTTTTTTTTTTTGGGTTATAGTTAAGATTTCTTAAGAGCCTCCTTTGCTACTAAATTTTAACCAAAACCTACAAAAACATTCAAACTCATCCACAACAACACCTTCGATCCATCTCTCTAACATCCCTGTTCGTATCATCGCCGTCCATCATCACGGCCAGAGACTCCCTTGCAACATCATCATCGCTATCGCCCATTACCCGTCATCGTCTCCTCCGCTTGATATCGCAGGAAAACAATGGCGAACTATCTGGCGAGTATCTTCGGAACGGAGCAGGACAAAGTAAACTGTACGTTTTGGCCCGAAAACAAACCCCTTTGTTAAATTTCTGCAATAGTTTTCCTATTTCCTTCGGATTGTAACTAATGCTTTTTAAATTGTTCTTTAAGGCTCCTTCTACTACAAGATCGGCGCCTGCAGGCACGGCGACCGCTGTTCGAGAAAGCACGTCAAACCATCGTACTCGCAGACGATATTACTCCCAAACCTCTACCAAAAGTAAGTTCGGCACCCACCATCCAACGCACCTACCATTGACGATTCGTTTTAGCTAACAATTGCGCGTTCTTTCTTCAAAAAAAAAAAAAAAGTCCCGCCTTCGACCCCGCAACAAAATGAACCCCCAGCAGCTGCAAACCCACTTTGACGCCTTCTACGAGGACTTCTGGTGCGAAATGTGCAACTATGGCGAAGTCGAAGAGGTCGTAGTCTGCGACAACAACAATGACCACTTGATCGGTAACGTCTACGCCCGCTTCAAATACGAGGAGGACGCGCAGAAGGCGTGCGACGACCTGAACGCGCGGTGGTACGCTGCCAGGCCGATATACTGCGAGCTGAGCCCTGTCACGGACTTCCGCGAGGCGTGCTGCCGCCTTAACTCGGGGGACGGATGCCAGCGGGGGGCTTTTGTAACTTTATACACAGGAAGGAACCGAGTAAGGATCTGGAGAGGGAATTGGAGCTGGGGATGAAGAAGTGGTTGAGGCTAGGGAAGGGATAAGAGGAGTATGAGCAGGAGCGCGTCGCCGGCGGGAGTGATGAAGGGAGGAGAAGGAGACGGGAATGATCGTTTTGGATTATTTCTTTTTTTTTTTTTTTCCCTTCTCTTTGGATGTTTTGTTCGCCTTCGGTCATTATGTGGTTATTTCTTCGATATTCCTAGGTTTCAACGCGCCTTTTCTCTCGCATCTTCGGCCTCATATAATCCACCTTATCATCGGCTCCATATTTTTTTTTTTTTTATCTAGGAAGGCATCGTTATTAACTTTATGTTTCATGTATTATTAGGAAAACATGCGTTTTTTTAGTAATAACCTTTGATTTTATACTTCGTGTACAATACGAACAGGTACAGGCAATTATATCCAGTTTTACGGCTAGGAGTTAGACCACCATTGAAAACCAGAGTGACTTAAATATTTGTTAGTATTTGACTCTTTTTAAAAAAATTTGAATGAGTGACTGGACCTTAAAAACTATGAACTGCCAATGGCCGTTAAAATCCCACCAACCAACAAATAATATAATAGCACACAACTAGAACCCTCTATATATAAAATTCAATCAAACCTAATACCACAATTCAGTAAGAAACAACTTTCGCCAGCAGTACTTAACAATGAACAAACTAAACGGCTTATCTATGCTACGGATCCTTGGTATTAGGTATAACTGGTAAGCTATATAATACGCTATCCTTATCTTGTTGAGAAGGCAATCATCGATTATCACGGCGTCGCTATAATCAACTTGATTAAAGCCCCAAAGATATCTGTAGAAGTAACCAAAAGAAACCAACATGGCGGTATAATGCCTACGAGACGTCATGCACAAATACTTTCGCGAAGACTGAGCAGAGAGCATCTAGAATGGTCGTATACTTGAAGACGTCAACCCATGGACATAGATCATTTCCTACAGGACCGCAAGCGACTTGCATACTCAACATTCCGTTAATTCTCATGAGGAGGATGATAAGTATATCCGCCTCACGGAAATCAAGAGGCATAATCAGTCCAAACTAAGTTACGCTTTGACTAATAAAACACTGTCGATGGAAGAAACGGCATACCTCGTAACGCGACAAATAGTAGCTAGCAGCCGAGATATTATACAGTTCTAAGGAGGAACTTATTATCTCAACGTCATATTGTGACAGCATTGATCGGGTTATATAGAAACATCAAACTCTCATTAGGAACTCCAAAAGCAGGACACGTGAGCAGACCCATCACGGCTGGGTATTATCCTAAATGGTAGGATTTGAGCACGTAGGGCAACGACCCATAAACTTAAGCTACAGATGTAGAAACAGACGATCACGACTTGTAGATAGTCGATAGCAAACAAGCCAACGGCACCGGCTATTCCATGATTTGCAAACTCGTGTAAGAAAGCTTCGTTGAAAGAGAATAATATTTGTTGTGTAGATATTTGCCGATACATGTTCATGCGATATGGCCTCACCTCGCCCGAGTTAGGACGTAGGCTCGTTAAATATTGTTCAACACCAAGCTTAACTATGGATACACACTAAACGGAGGTTTTTGGCTTATACGGCAACGGCCATTAGGAGCCATAGCGGACAATTCGGCTGACTGCTGAAACGGGATAGAAATACTCGTGAGCAAAGGTCGTTTTGATTTCGTAGTCAGCAATGACGAGTGGAATCTGCCGAGATAATACTCTCATGAACAACGGATAAAGCTTCAAATTTTTGTAGTGACTAGTGATTGCGTTCGAATATGAGAAAGATGCGGGACAGTATAGGGCGAAGTACGAAACTCGTAAATCATATAGGACTATTACCAAGTTCGACGATCGAGCCAATACTTCTCCATCCGGTCATTACGCATATTACGTGAACCGTTCAAACCGTATTCCAACGAAAATACAGGCTCCTTTAGTACGATGTATAGACTAGTCGAAGCTAATGGTACCGGTATTTCCTTCCATCGTTTATGTTTGAAGGGTTAGACATAAACGAGCAGTAAAGAAGCCCCAGGCATATTGCCTCAATTTAGATGCATCTTTATGTCTAATAAATTGCGCTAAAGGAGCTTTTGGGATAACCACAACTGTCGAACCTGTATATGACAGTAGGAAATTATCCCAGGAATGCTGTTATGCGATACTGTGAAGCACCGCTAGCAGCCCCATATTATTGTTGTACAAAAGAAGTACGAAATCCTCAAACAGTCCCTGAAAATATGATAGCTTTAAACTTATTGAAAACCAAGTAACACCTCATCATCTGTAGTACATGAACGCAAACGCTGGTGATGCCTTGGATTTATAGGTGGTTTAAACCAGCATTGGTAAAACAAGGGAAGACCTTCACACCGTCCAATAGTGCTCGATAATCAGCACTACAAGCCATTCCAGGCACATTTATTAGTGACCTGGTAAAGTTCGAAAATTTCCAAGACGTACATAAAGTCCATCACTCGGGATACCCTATGGAGCTGGCCGGAGATAGGATACCCGGTCAAGTGCCCCCCAAATCGTGCCGAGACTTTCCTAATTGTGATTTTTCCGCGTAGAGCAAGGCCAGATAACGAAGGATATCCACCACATTTCCCTGGATTAGATAGAAAAGATGCCGGCTCCCGAGTTTAAAGCTCGAGTATAAAGGTAGTAAAAGCATCCGTTGCGCGGTGCGCCTTCGAGCTATAAAATACTACCGCGCTCAAAAGAGACGAACGTCCTTCCCAGACTCATCATTCACGCTACGAAGTAAATTAAAGAAACACGACGAAACGTCGAAGTCACAGGCCATATTCTATCTCGTTTGAGGTACACGTCCGTCATGAAACACCAACCCACCTCAACCAGTTAGCTCATAGCATTAAAAACTTTAACTCTGTAAAGACGTAAGGCCCCACGCGGCTTTTTAACGATAGCTTAAAATACATTGAGACCGCGGAGACGTCGGGTACGGATTTGAACATATTACTCGACGATCTGCTCATCGATACCATCCGTGCAGTGTTTTCCTTTGAGCTGGAGCGAAGCATAATCAAGAACTCCGAACTCCATGCCTATCACTAGTTCGCAAGGCGAATATCTAGACAAGCCATAAAGAAGCTAAAAGACTGGAACTCTGGTACACACATATCAAGCAGTATCTAAGAGGAGACGGGTGACTTTATGAACTTTACAACGTAACGCCAACCGCCATAGAACAATGCTCGCCAGCGAGAGTACTTATAATTCTGAAATCAAGCGTGTAGAGTCTACCCCAAGACGGGACACAGGGTAGACTACACGGGTCTGGTGCGAACTTGTAGGCCCAGCGTAGTAGAGTCAAAGGCACTCAAGTCGTAGAATAACTTGGCGTGTGATAGGTGGAACATAAACGGAACAAAGTTGAAAATGATCGACTTTCAACTAGCGAGAAGGCACTAAGCCATACATCTCTACCGGTGGTTATTGTCCCGGGCTTTAGTATAAATCGTATGTCTGCATGTAAACAAGACGAAGGGTTCTTTGTTGCCTATCTTGAAGATTAAGCTCACTATAATGATGAGCCGTACGTTCGAGATCAAAGAAATATTGATTACCGATATGGAAGACCCAATGTATACAATATCAACACCACGGTCGCCAGGATTAGGTCGACGTAGGCCATTGGATAGCCCACTCCAAGTCAACGGACTGACTACGTTCCGCTAGCTTGAGGGTACCTAGTTATTGAGTTCTTAAACTACTAAAAACATAGTACGCTTTCCGATAAGAAAAGGTACATTTCCGTGGCCGCAGCGATTAGGTTGATTCATATCCAGTCCCCATCTTTCATCAATGGCCCAAGCATAAAGGATAATGTTTCTTTACCCTGTAATAACAATTAAAGGGCTTTAGGCTTAATTAATAATCCAAAATCTTAAGCCCACGATGAGCATATAGATCCTCGCTACCGCTTTGTCGGCGATCTTTTATGGGAAGAAACTATCGGGACTGGAACGAACTTCTGATAAAATGTCCGTGGAACCCGGAATAAGCTTTGCGGAGAATGTCCCAGATATACATAGAATGAGAGTGAATATCCTTTCTGTAAATGCAGAATCGTGGGATGCGTAGAGCACACTAAACCGTCGCTTTGTAAAGTCAATAGGTGTTTGCCCAGAGGCGACAATGGTAGTTTTAAGGAAGCAATTGTCAAGGGCATACATCGGAGACGAAATCTTCATACTTCCCTCAATGAGCCCTCGGAATATCTTATATATAGCTACATTCCCACAATCAAACGCCATATATCCGCTTCGATGGATCATTCGAGCAGCACGAGCTGTACAGTATACAAAGCTGGAGGTCAACGATGAATCTTCTAGAAAGACACCGACCTCCTCAGATACTATTTTGTATACGTTAAGGTTAGTAGACAACCTGTGAGACTACGACACACTCCGAAGATAGCTTTGACTTGACAACTCATGAGAAATCATAATTTAGAAACATGAAAAACGATAGCGGTGCACCTGGCCCGTGATAAGGCAACCCGAACTTCTCGGCCCGAGGATTCTTCACATGGATATACCGTATGCCCTATATCAGAAGCTAGCCTTTCTATTCCTCGGAGTAGGTGTTATATGCATCCCCGACACCCAGCTCCTCGATAAATCTATTAGCGTAACGAAAAAGAGTCCGACCGCGCCGGGGATTTTGTGATTCCGCCGACACTAGATACAGAAGGAAGCGTAGAAAAAGTGGAAGAGGCATTCTTTTACAGTGTCTTTACAATTCCAACACGCGCGATATTACCAAGCCGCACGGGATATTTACACCTTTTTTTGCCCTCTTTGTCACAAGATCGATATTTATTATTTAAATTACAACTTCAGCAAGTCGCCCTGTTCTTCCGAAGATATTTGTATTTATGAGAATTCTTCTACATCGCGATCATTCCTCTTCGGCATAGATTTGCAACGAGGCGATCGAATGGGCAACTAGGGGGAAAGGGTATAATATGCAATCTATATTGCAGCACGATGTTCAATTAGTACATTAATCAATTTTATATTGTGCGATAAACAAGCAGACCCGAGCTGTGGATAAAGTAAAACTTCAAACCAACCCAGTACTATAGCTATAGATCTCTAAAATTCGTTCAGAACCATCTATGCGCGTGTGATAATATCGCCATATATTTACCTGATTCTCTTCGAGGAATCGTATGTACCAGGAAATTGAAGGAGTGCTTGATAATGACAGCATAGAAGCTTTACGAACTTTCTCGAAAACTCTTCGCGGGCCGCATCTGGACGTGGTAGCTTTGGCTGCGCTGTATAGGGAATTAATCAGTTTCCAGGGCCCTCTATATTTCCCTGACTGGGAATACACATTCTGAATTCACAGACTCACATGCATACTCTCTATAGAAGCAACGAATGTCGAATCCTTAGATATTACTGCTAATATGCTTTAAAATAGCCAATGCAAGATCCTTCAATAAGTAGACTTCATTTACTCATCTACGACCATAAGATCATTAGGAGGTAGCCATCTGGATCGATACGTCTTCAGTGATCAATCTGCCGCTTATCGCGTATATTGCACAATCCGTATCCAAAGAAACATTACTCAATGCCTCCGAGTTCATAAAACCAGCCCGCCAGAACTATCGGTACAATCGAGCTGACTGTCCGCAATACTACTCTTTTCAGCATCTGGAAGCTAGTCTCGATAGATCGACAAGGACTCGATCAAGATCATTTGCTTCGGTCCATAGTTCTATTACTTAGAACAGCGTAACCGCTACGTGGTGTTTTGGTCACTTTTCGACCTAAGTGCGTGATTCTAGATGAATACTTTTGAACCGTTATCAGAAAGCTCAAAGAAACGCATAGTACTATATCTTCGGGACCAGAGTTGCCAAACTATACATCCTAGTCTGATACCTACGCTATAGAAGAGCGGAAATCTCCCCTGGGATATTTAAATATTTACGATGCACCCGTCTAAAAAAAAAAACAACTCCGTGTTACCGTCTCTTGGAAGCGTAAAACTAGACTAATTCCTTCAAGGAGCTCAGTGCCAAATTATAGCACAAGCACGACCTGAAGCAGATGCCACTGTGACATGCGGGCACGGGACCGTACTGGTTTCCGTTTCGTCCTGTATCAATAGAGATTCATACACTATTTGGTATGGATGTATGAAATATCATTATCCTCGCAGTATTTAGACTTCACGCACGCTCTAAAGATTTATCATAGTTTATCTAAGTACACTTACCAGGCGTTACAACGATACATGAAACCCTCAGGATATCTGATGCCATTCAATTCATCTAAGGAACTAGTAATCTCGACGCATATCCAACGAAACTCAAAAAACATCATAACTTCAACTAGCAGATCGCGTTCCGAGATATTACAAGTGAGCACACGCCTAGAAGCATACTTCTCGGGCAAAAACCAGGGTGAATACGCAAGGATGCACCGAGGTAGATCAATCACGCTGAACATATTACCGAAAGATGTGATATTCTCTAAAGTAATACTGGGCAACTGAGAAGGATAATCAGCTACTTAAGATTTTGCCTCGAATCAACACGCCAATGCCGATGCCGGAGTCATATTAAGCATGCGGACGTTTGAAAGCGATAATTTGAAGGAATTTTAATCCCTCAAAGTGCCCACGATACAGAAAACTAGATCTCTTTATATTCGTACTAACATGAAGCGGTCTCTGTATCAAGCATAACTTTACACATAGCACGACAGAATGGCACATAACTGCTACGTCGTAAGGGCCTCAAGTCGTCAGAGCACGCAGGATAACACTTCTTTTTTACAAAAAAAAAAAAAAAAAAAAGAAGAATGAACAAATAAACATAGAGGAAAAGAGAGATCATGCGATACGTCGTAATATCTACGAGCGTCCGATATCCTACGCCATGGAACCCTCGACATATCCAAAGTCTGTATAAGACTGTGTCTTCGAAACAGACGTGGTAAGTACTCATTATCGACGCCAGGTTTCATCTTAGGGTCATAGATTCGTCTATTCACGCGTTTAGCTACGCTGAAGAAACTCCATGAAGGGCGAATATGCTTGACACGAGTAAGCTCGACAAGGTCGATATCCTCGAAGTCCACTGTGGAACGACGATATACATATTGACAAGCTCGCATCGAATCAAGAGTGGAGCCATAGACTCAATAAATCCATTTTATTCTCGAAAACCCCTTCCCATATATATACTAGAATGCTAGCCAACTATCTATAATATTACTATAGCCAATTGAAAGCAAGTTTATAATTTACGTAAACCAACAAGGGCTCGATCATCAGCGTCTGGGCTAGATAGAACTTCTACCATTGGAACGAGGCAGCCCACGCCAGATGCATTCGATAACCTTGCCACTTGGAGAGTAGGCTGCAATATTTAGCTACGACTGATGATCCACAACGGAAGTATAAAACCGTGTCTTCGGAATTAGCACTACTGAAAAAGACACACTCCATCGATAACCATGCTAGAAATGAATTTGCACACCACAATTCTGATATTTCAGTCCTGAATCAACCCTACTCCGGCACGATCACTGTGGTATAAATCATAACGCTTCATAGGAGATGTATAACTAGTTCAGGAAGACCGTCTTCATTATAGCTAGAGCACAGTCCAAAGTGAATGTCTCCGTTCTGAAAACTTGGCCAGGGAGTTATACTGCTTTTGTTTTCCCGCCATCAGCAATTGCGCATACATGGTTAAATATGAATGAATGAATACCACGAGCTTCCTGAGATATTTACACTTCACGCGCTGCGGATTCGATATTAGTTATCTTATTACACTCGCCCAGCGTTACCACTCGGCATGGAGACCTTGATCGATATCCGATTCCAATCCCTCCAAGCACATGGCAACACCATTTCATAGAGATGTTCGGCACCAAGACAACAACATGATATTATAATCTACGGATCGCTCATGCGATATCTATTACAAGTGCGAGCACACGCCGAACCCCATATTTCTCTAGCAAAAGTCAGGCTAATAATACAAGGCCAACCTCGTAATATAAATCGATCACGTTAAGTAACCCCAAAGAAGCCTACGATATTTCGTCAATTAAAGTGCCTAAGATGTACACGCCGGGCGGATAATCAGTTGTCTACTCCGAAACAATTCCGCGCTCACGCCATATTTAACAAACTTCCTTCTCATAAAATAGTCCTGAGGGTTTTAACGCATCGGAAACGGCGGAAGGATAGAAATCCTGGGTCCCCCACTGCAAACACGAGCATGCCAGTGTATCGTACTAAGAGCACGACATTGCACCGAACTAACATGAAAAATGACAACGAATAAACTATACCAATGAAGCTCCGTTGCCAAATTTAAGCAAACGTTATATAATCGACTAGTCCGAAAGGGATGGCAGTGAACAAGCGATACCCCGCAGACGAGCGATACTCTTTAAAGGCTTGTTCAATGGTGTAACGACACCGATCCTATCGACGCACTTTTGAAAAAAGCCAGCAACAAATACAACAGCTGATAGCTACACCTCCACATGACCACCAACGAGAAGGCCATATTGAATGGGCGGCGATCCAAACGGGGAAAGGATAGATTTCTCATTCTAAGAATTAACCTCACACAAATTCACCCTGGATAACCCATAACCTTGAAATGAACACCATCGAAACCTGCGATATCCTCGAAGCCTACTTTCACAGAAAGCAATATCGCCAAGCTCGTATTTAGTTACTCAACACCGTCATCATAGATTCAACAAGCGATTGACGTTGGAAGCCATTCCTGCTATAAATGGCGGAACCGCTGCATGTCTAGGAAACCACCATATTGTTCTCACGCTCTTGTACTCGTCATGACAGGTGGAACATGATAGGCCAGTGAAGATCAAACAACCAAATTTTCTCGTGCCTGTGAAAAGATATTATGGTACGGATGTGGAAACTAGTGTACAAAAATAGAAAGAAGATTTATATTAAAGCCGCTAAAAGAGAAGGAACAAGATAATTACTCTCTCCCCAAATTTGTATTGAAGATACACTTAATAAGTTAATGTTAAAATAATGAATGCCTCTCGATACCCATGTTACGCCATTTACCTGACTCGCCTGTTGTTTATTGAATAGGTAATTAAGTATCGTGTGATCTTTTGTTTTCCACACTTTTCTTTTCTCTCCCCCTAAGTCTTCCCCAACCCCGCCTATACCTCGCCAAAGCCCTATCTCTCGCCTTACTATGCTCAACAATCGGCTTCGGATACCCAACCTCTTAAACTCTTCTCGCTCAACCGCCCGTGCGGATCGTGTATCGCCTTACTATCCAATCCTTCAACTTGGTACCCTGCCTAAATAAAATCCCCTTCCTTATCAAACTTCTCACTCTGCAATAACGGGTTAAAAATCCTAAAGTACGGCTGCGGATCTACTCCGCATCCCGCGGACCACTGCCAGCCGCCGTTGTTGGATGCTAGGTCGCCGTCGATGAGAGTTTCCATGAAGTACCGCTCGCCTTTGCGCCAGTCGAGGAGGAGGTCCTTGGCGAGAAGGAGGCGACGATCATGCGGCAGCGGTTGTGCATCCATTTCATGCTGTTGAGCTGGCGCATGGCCGCGTCGACGATGGAAACCGGTGTGGCCGGTTGTCCAGGCTTGGAAGTGGTCGTCGTTGTAGTTCCACTATATTCTAGAATTATTAGATTACTTTGATCATTGGAATAGAGCAATGGAGAGTTAGTGACTTACGCGGACGTGCGAGTATTCGACTTTGAAAGGTTTATTCATGCTGGTAGAGTGAGTGAAATACAATGTTAGCTTAAATTATTCGCAGTAATCTTTAGAATGAACAAAGGCCAAGCGAGAATAAAGTATTTTACCTAACATGCGGCCAGAAGCAGATTATATGACGGTAGAAGTCCTCCAGGCGATTTCGCTTATATAGCTATATCGAACTTGTCAGCTTTCCTTCGATTCAATCAACCCTATGAAAAGTCCTAGACCGAACAACTTACGTATTCGGCCCAAGATCCCTCCATTGACTTTCCCCTTGTGATTAGCCGCCGCAGCGGCCTTCGTAATCTGCCTCGCGCTGATAGTCCCGAAGAAAGGTGAGCGCTGAGCTTACTCGTTCCGCCGCTTCGCCGGTAGGTCCCTGTGGACTTTGTAGTTTTTAACTCCGTCCTTTACAAACTTTTCGAGCCGTCGGGAAGCTTCATGTTCGCCGGCCGGCCATAGTTTCGCCAGTCTGTGCCTTTCTTTGTCGTCCTTGATGGCTTGGAACTTTGGGTATTGGCAGAGCCGGTCTTCAAATAGCTTGGGAACTGCTTTCTCGCGGTAAAGGATTACGATGCGGAGCTGGCGAGAGTTTCCACTGCTCCGGGTCGTACGTGATGTCGAGCCAGCGGCGGAGAAAGGGCGTGAAACGCGAATGGCTTTTCGGAAGACTATCGGTAGAGTGTAAGCTTATGATATTATACTTTACTTTAGCAAATTGGAATAAACGCTTACTTCGACAAAACAACCCCAGGTTAATAACGCAATCATCGTGGCAAAACTCCGCCGCAATCTTCCTCTTCAACCCTTCCTTGACAACCTTCACATCCCTCCTCAGTCGTCAACTTCATACTCTATGTTTCGAACAAACAACATGCACCCACTCCTCACATAAATTCCATACTTTCCTCTATCTCTTTCGTTTATCCGCCTCAAGGACGTTAAAGCGGAATATCCAGCTCCTCAAGATCCTTCCTCAAAACTTTCAGCGTGCGCCTGTAAAAATCACGCGCGCAGGAGAGCGCAAGTGCGCCTCGAGGTCCTGGTGCGACCACACGTATATTGCAATCAGCGGTTTCCCTTCCTTCTTCGCGAGTTCAGACGCTTTATACAACGCCGTATTATCGTTCTGCGAAGGTCCGTGCGGAACCAGTGCACGACTGCATCGCCCGGTTTGATTTTTGCGCGCTCTTTGGCTGTAGATGATAGTGCTTCTTCGAGCGCGTCGAAGGGCCGTTGGCGGTCGCCGCTTTGGTATTCTGCGACGCGGCTGTCGGAGATTTCGGGAGGTAGTAGTCGCGGAGGATGAAGTCGTGGTGCTGTTCCTGGTCTCCGTCGTCTTCGAATTTGACTTCGGTGAGGAATCGTCTTCTTTCGAGCTTGGAGGTGGTAGATGCCTTGCGGCCGTTACGGGAGATTGGTAAGCTGCTGATCGGTTAAGTAGTCTGCTTCTTAAGGGTGGAACGGCGTTCGGGCGGCATCGTGAGAAGTTATTTGGTATGCGTTAGCTTTCTCTTCGTTTGTTTTTGTGATGTATGGCTTATTGAATATAGCAGGACTCTTCTTCGGAAGAAAAGATGTAGTCGTTCTACCCTTTTGCTTGTATTGAAAATAAAAATAAAAAAGGATATAGGAGTTTTTCCAGAAAAATCTTGGTTTCTTGCGATGGTGATTACTGAAATAGTGGAAGCAATAAAATCCTTAGTTTTTTTTTTTTTTTTTTTTTGTGGAAGCCTTTGACGTCGAAATTCCAAAAAATAAAGAAGTAACGAGATCTGTAATGTGTCACCTTAAACCAGATCTTTTCTGCGTGATCGAACCGAAATATTTTCAAATTCGTTAGATTGTTTCTTGGACCTTTTACACCTTCGTAACGGAGATCTCGTGAAAAACAATACAAAAATAAACAAGAAAATCCAATACATTCACGAAATAAAGGGGTCAACGCGAACCTGTCCATTTCCAACACCACTGGACGTGATCGCTAACAACGACGAGGCAGCGTCCACGGAGATCGGATATACGTGGAATGTCAGCGATGACCTCAGAGTCGAGAGATCTCGAATCGGCGGCTGCGTCTTCTGCTTCTGTTTCTGGCTAATCTTAGATGCCGGAAGTGAATGCCGACCGCCGGACGACAGAAGCGGACCGCCAGAAGATTTCGATCCCCGGTTACGGCCAGGTCTGCGGAGATCTGAGATATCTAGCCGTCATCGAAATTAGAAAAAAAAAAAAAAAATTTACTTCGGAGATTTAGTTGGAAAACTGCTCAGTTATTTGATTGCAGGGGGAGGAGCAAAGTAATGTTTTCCTGGAGCCATGTAAGCAGATGTTCTCAGGCATGAAAAAGGTTTTGTTCGTAGTATATATATATATAATGTAGTTATCACAGTTCTTTATAGAGGACGTTGGAATAGTTTTTTATATTCAAATACGTCATATAAATATATTTCAGTCAGAAACGCTGGGAATATATTATCGCAGGCCGTGGCAGAAGCGCACTATACCGGTTAATATTCTTTTTACTGCTATATTCGATCCCACGAAGAACCTTTTCTAGTAGTAATCACCGTCGATAATAATCTCCCCATAAAGAGCCTGATAATATCCTTAGTCTTCCGAAGCGCCGGCGCGGATCCACCTCCGGAGCTTGTAAACGCGACGTGGAGTTATCGTTCGCAGCACTGTCGGTTTTTTTTTTTTTTTTGGTTTTTCTTTCCTACACTCCTTCGAAGTTCCATGAGATTGTGAATTCGACTGGAGAGTGGCACCGTTCTGCGCACCACAATAACAACCCGCAGTCGAGAGAAACACCTTAATGTCGCTCTTATATATCTTGGACCACCAACCTATATCACCAAATGTATATATATGCGGGTGTAGGTGTGGGTGTGTGTAATCAACATAACAGCCATGTTTGAAAGCTCAATTATCCTCTAGAATATAGTATACAGTATAGTTGTAACTGCACAGCAGCGAGTTCGTATTCTGGTAGCATATATATCGTATATCAATGTTCAGTTCTGAACAATGAACGAGACGAGAGACGCGTTTGCGCGTAAAGCTGAGTCGTCTGCGGTGCGGTATTCTTCGCATTTTAACGCAATTGGCTCGCCAAATTATACACTCCGAGAGCAAGAGGATACAGATGCGTTTCGCTTCGTTAGGCGAAAGAAGAAAAAACATGTTTTATCACGGGACGTGAACCGATATGCAAGAAACAAAAATATCCTCCCTTGCACTTCCACGATTCCTATCCAAGATTTCTTCGCTGTTTTTTCCTATTTCCTGTTTCCTATAAGCTATATGCTGGTAGGGCCTCCACGCATCTGCGCGTCCGTATGCAAACAGGGGGTATAGTGGTCAATACCCGGGAGGCCGGGGGCGTGCTTTTCCCGGCGATTTGCAAAAGATAGGTCAACCGTACTTTTCAAACAATGGAACGTGAAGAAAAAGGGCTGGCAATTCCAGGTTGGCGGAGGCTCCTTGCAGGATGTGTAAACCGGTGATAGGCTCGCCTGGAAAAAGTGGACCCCGTAATTGGTGGAGCGTTGTGGTTTTTCTTTCCACGTATTGAATCGCGCATTAGTTAAAATACATGCGTTGGTGAAGAAAAGGAAACTATTTCTTCGGGCCGATAACTTTGGTAAAACGCGGCTGTGCAGAAAAAAACAGAAAAAAGAAAAAAGTACAGCGACAAAAGAAAAAAAAAGAAAGAAAGAAAAAAAAAAAAAAGAAAGCATTATAAAAATAGATTACTGAAACGTTTTGGTGAATCATTGGGAACATCACACACTTGACCGCAGCTTTAGAAATCGGGGGAAATACGGTCTCGGTCGTTCTTTGAACAACTCATCCGAGAAAAAAAAATTGCTGTAAAAAAGGATCTCGGTCCAGTAGTTGGCGACACGGCTCACGGCCCCATAATTGGCGTTGACCGCAACTCAGCCTTCGTATAAATAAACAAAAAGCGTTTTTGATATCAAAGGTCGGACAGAATACCGTTGGCGATGGTCACGTAGACGTTCCTCGGGTTGTAGTCGCACCATCAAAGGCGAAAATCCCCGCACCCGTAGCACGTGGGTCTAGATTTGCCCTCGCAACGTCGATCCCAGAAGTAGAATGAAATAATGCGCAGACGAATATCGAAACTATCCGTCGTATTTCTAACAAAATTACGGTGTAGAAGAAGTGAAACTGGATTCATGAAGTAATGCGCGAGATAAAAGTCGGCGTTCTTGCTCTGAAATATTTTGAGCAGTAGACCGACACCTTTGAGGAGTAGAATAGCTGAATGGATGAAAAGCTTTGACCTCCACACTGATCTTCAATACGTTTCGGTCTTTACCGAAAAAAGCCATATCAAGAAACCCTGAAAATTCAATATCTCTGTGAGAAATTCGAAGAGACCTTCCCGAGACACACCGACGGCTTGTCCCGCGGTCAGAAAAAGTTTCTGGTTTTTTTTTTTTTTCCATTTTTTTTTTTTTTTTTTTTTAAAAAAAAAAACGCTCCTGAAATGTAGCGAATCCTTATACGATTACGGTCGATAGGAAACGCCGTTTAAGTATTAGCTCGTACGTATTCTCCTGAGACCTGAGAGCTTTTCTGGATCGCTTCTCTAACACGACATGGATTACCGCTCAGGTGCCTAGAAAAGTTTGGCAGCGTTGGATATTACATTTCGCAAATCTGCCCGTGCATCGCGCATCCAGAGCCACCGAGAACTGATTGGAGAAGAAGCGGCAGAGTGCGGGGTTCTTCCCTTTGCTGACCCTTAATAAAACCCCGTTAGCTTTAGCCCAAAAAAAAAAAAAAATAGCTATCACTGCTAGTACTTAGACTAGCAGTATCAGTTTGTTTGAGGCGTTGTCAGTAACGAATAGTATTGGGAGGAAAATGGACGAGTCGAGGTCTTGTGAAGACCATGGTAATCAAAAAAAATTCCGAGGACGGTGAGAAACAAAACACGCCATATTTTTTTTTAAAAAAATCTTTCAGTTCGAGAACAGACCTTCTGATGCGGCTTCTCAACGCTTTATAGAGATAATGAAGAAATACCTGGGAGCTGGTTGCATAAGTGTCGCTATCATGTTCGAGAGGCAAAAGCGCACATATGGACGAGAGAAAAAAAAGATATATGAGGTGGAAAAAAGAAACGTGGAAAGACTTTTGAGGTCTCGTTCTTCTCGATTTTCGTATCTCTGGATGTCGTCTCCAAAAGCAGTAAAGTCGAGGCGAAAAGAAAAAGTCGGCAAGTAGAAATGAAGAAAGGAAGAAAGAAAAAAAAAAACCGTAAGATAGGCGTTATTTCCCAAGATGAGCAATGCCCCTGGGATGCCTTAGCTCCAGACGCCAGTCAGCGACTAGAACTTGAACCCTTGCGAAAAAAAGAAAATTACTTGGAGAATGAAAACTCCCTCTGCTCCGATTTCACATTGAGGACGGAGAGGAGTGAGAGAGAGAGCACCTGCGAATTTACCCAGTGGTAACAGAATCAACAGGGAAAGATAGGTGACCCCAATCCCCTCTACTATTTCATTTTTTTCTTCTATTTATCCGTCATACTTTCCCGCACAGTCAGTCGCCCTCTTTTTTTTTTTTTTTTTTTTGTTTCGTTTGGTTTCGGCTCCCCCAACTTATCCTGGCGAACGTGGTGGTTCCCTGGATAATGCATGTACAGCATCTTGCAGTTACGGAATAAGGAAGATGAATGGAAATGTCGGAAGAGAAAAGCTAGGTCACTTTTTTTTTTCTCTTTCTTTTCTTCCTCCGCTTCTTTGAAGCTCCATCCAAGCTTCTCCTTCACAGCTTTGGCGAGCTTCTAAATTAATACTAGCAGAAAGCCTAAGCAACAAAGTAGAATGGAAGAATGGAAGTGGACCAAGTGGCAGTAAGACAGAGCTAAACAGCGGAAGCAAAGGCGACATTGCCGTCGGCAGGTTATTTGACGGTCGTCTCCGATTTCTTACTCTAGCTCACCCTTCGATATGCACCCATTCGTGTATGCAGGACACGGTCGACTAAGCAACTCGTTGCGAAACAAGAGAAACAAATATCAAGGAAACCGAACACTTTATTGGGTGAAAGGGACTATAAGGTAGCTATCGTATCGTGGCTCGCCTAAATCTAACAGATGGTTGGAAGGGTTTTCGTCAGTGGAACCGAGAAGAAAAGAAACGAAACGAAACGAAAAGCAGAAAGGAAAAAGAAAAGACTACAAACTGTGGATTTCCCGGGGGATTGTGGATACGGTATTTGAAATGTGGAACTCTAAAAGTAGAATATATACCGGTACATGTACAGGTTTGATAGATATATAAGTAAGTACATGTACTGTTAGTATGTATCTATCAATGTGGGATGCTGTGGGTGGCTCCCTCGGATGTGGTAGGCAGTTTTTTGCTTAGAAGCTAAGAGGGTTTTTGAGTTTGTGCATGGTGTAGAGCAATCGCGCCATACACCATTATTGAAAAAAAAATAAAATAAAAATAAAAATAAAATAAAAATAAAAAAAAAAAAAAAAATAAAAATAAAAATAAAATAAAAATAAAATAAAAATAAAAAATAAAATAAAATAAACAAATAAACAAATAAACAAATAAAAATATAAAATAAAAATATAAAGATAAATATATTTAAATACATTTAAATAAAAGTAAAATAAAATAAATGAAAATAAAATAAATAATAAATAATAAATAATAAATAATAAAATCGAATTATTAATATAATTATTTATTTTTTCGTTATCAAACCAAATTATATCAAATGAGTGATCACTATACAAGCGCCATTCCCCTACTGGCAAAAACCCAAATCCATGTAACGCTTCGGAACGCCCCCCAACAATCGCCATCGGTCCCAGCAGCAAAGAATAATAAATTGATCTAGCACTCACTTCACGGCTACTAAAATTTCCTCTTTCCCTATTCGACGTCCTCTCCTGCAGGCATCTTTTTATTGTCTTGCTTCTTTCTTCTTAATAGGTAAAAACTCCTCTTGCATAATTATACGTAAGTATTATATTATTATTATTATTATTATTTTTTTTTTTTTTTTTTTTTTTTTTTAAAAAAAAAAAGAGTATCCATCCATATATTCGTTACTGGTATTATTGCAGGAGCATCCAATATTTGGAGAGAAAAAATTTTTATCTCTTATTTTTTTTTTCTTTACTTTTTTATACTTTTGTTTTTTTATACCTTTTGTTTTTTTTTATCCAGTCTCGTTCTGACACGTCCGTCCATCGAGACCAGAAGCTTGCTGTTCAATCGCCGTTCGAGTCCGTTCGTAGCAGTTTGAGGAAAGTTCGATTATAACCCCCCGATCCTTTCGTTCCTAGCTGGTGAGTTTTTTTTTTTGCCTTCTGTTTCTTCCTCTTCTCTTCTCTCTCTTCTCTTCTCTTTCTCTTCCTGTTTGTTGTCTGTCGAACGATATGCACTACATTCGTTTACATCATCACCTCATGGATCCCTCATTCACGATCGTTCACAAGTTTCAACGACGGCTAAAACCATGTTGGGAGAAGCAGGGCAGGGAGTCTTCGCGGCCCCTACTATCAGGGAACGGTAACGGGCCGTACTCGACCAGGCGGTATCAATCGATATCATCTTCACCTTCGTCTTTCTCTTCAGCTGCTGCCAGGGCCAGAAACATGAAGATTCCGGCAACCGAAGTGTCGAGGGGCGCCAGACTGATCCAAGTCGGTTTCGCTGTTATTTACTGCCTCTTCGCTGCGGGAGTCGTTTTTGGATATGCAGGTGAGGAGAATAACATATTTATTTTCCGAGAAACACCTTAAAAAAAAAAAAACCACTTCGAAGAACCCGTCTAGAGTTCTTGGAGGGTTCTCGGAAGATCCTCGGGGGTTAAAAAAGCAGATCACGGCTACCCAGTCATTTTTGACGAATTGTATCATTGTTCGCTCATTTTTCTTCTTCTCTCACAGCAATTAAGCCGATATTCGTTAGCGAGAAGGTTTACCGAGAACACTGCTCTCAGGAGGAGCTTGATCAAGGTGTTTACATTTGCTACCAACAAGAGCTACGGTATGTATCTGAAAACCATTTCCCCTTTTTTTCCCATGCAGAACGAAATTGGCTGACGATATATTGATCGAATGTGTCTGTTCTAAAAAAAAAAAAACAGGTTGAATTTCATGTTCACTTGTGCTGCTGTGGTTACGAACGTAAGTCTCGTGCGCCAAGGAAAAACATTTTTCCGAAGCCAAGCGAATATCAAACTAACGTCTCGCAACACAAATAGGTTTCTGCTCTGCCTGTTGGAAGCATTTGGATAAATA
This sequence comes from Pezizomycotina sp. ARF18, assembly GCA_002224055.1. NCBI lineage: Eukaryota > Fungi > Ascomycota > Pezizomycotina sp. ARF18. The sequence continues at coordinate 97,227 of AZLU01000026.1, forward strand.
TGGCCCCAAGGTCACAACAATAGTCGGAAGCGTCCTGTTCGCTATCGGATGTGTACTCCTTGCTTTTGCCTGGAATCTCCCATTTGACGGTATGCTTCTAAATACTTAGCAGTATAATATTCTTTGGATACTAGATAGCTAATAAATTATTTTCGTATTTAGCTTATGTACTCGGTACATGTTCCTCGCCCTCGGCGGCCCTTTCATTTTCATCTCCTCCTTCCAACTATGTAACACCTTCCCGGCCCACAGCGGCCTCATCCTCTCTATGCTCACCGGAGCATTTGACTCCTCTTCGGCCGTATTCCTCATGTACAGGTTAATATACACCGCCACGCGCGGGACCTTCTGGCCCAAAAATTCTTCCTTATCTACCTCGTTGTCCCCGTTTTCATCATCATCGTGCAGCTGTTTATCATGCCTAAGGATTCGTACAAGAGCGTCGCCGAGCTCGTAAAAGTCGCCGAGGAGGGCGAGCGGCACGAGTCTGACGACGAACTTACTGAACAAGAGCTCGAGAACGCCATCCAAAGCCGTCGCGAGTCTGCCGTTAGCGAAATTACCGAGCTTCTCGGACCTAAAGGTGAAGAACAGCATATTCAGCGCGAGGAGCACAAGAAGGACGTGTGCGGCGTTTGGGGCGCTATGCACGACGAACAGTGAGGGCTCAAACGCACTCACTCTGGTGGATCCTGATCACGCTGTTCACGATGGTTACCATGCTCCGTATCAACTACTTTATCGCAACGGTCAGGCCGCAGATGGAGTTTTTGCTTGGTAGCTTGACGCAGCCGCGAGATGAATCGCTTCTTCGACGCTGCACTCCCGCTAGGTGGACTGATTAGTGTTCCGTTCATCGGCCTACTGCTGGACAACACAAGTACGGCGACCGTGCTTAGCGTCCTCGTTGGAGCAGCGACTGCTATTGGTGTTCTAGGTGTTTTGCCGTTTACCTGGGCTGCTTATCTTAATATCATTCTTTTCGTCGTATACCGCCCGCTTTACTACACTGCAGTCTCGTAAGTATCATTTTTTTTTCTTTTGTCGTAGGATCTCCTTCCCCGTTAATATCGAGCACATTCTCACGGATATTTTCACTATATAGGGACTATTTCAGTAAGGTATTCGGCTTCGACACCTTCGGCACCGTCTACGGCGCTACCATCATGCTTTCTGGGCTTTTCAACTTCTCGCAATCCGGCCTCGATGCTTTGTCCTACAAAGTCTTCAACGGCGACCCGCGACCCGGAAACATTATCCTTATGGGCTTCGCTTTCGCTTTCGGCGCCGGGCTCGTCATGTACGTTTTGATGCAGGCAAAAGGACTAAAAAGGCGACTTCTCGAGGAAGAGGCGGAGAGGGCGGCTGAATTCAGGATGCCCTCTGGTGTCTGAAGAAACCAAAAGTTTAGACACCGCAAGATTGCTTTCCGAAATCAGACTGAACCCTCGCTGTATTTGTACGAATACGATCATTTTTTGTTCTGTTTTGGCTTCCGATTTTCCTTTTTTTTTTTTTTTTTTGATTATTTCCCTTCATTGTTGGGAGGTATCACTGTCCTTTTCGACCTAGAAAAAAAAACGTAGAACGAAAGTACACGACTATTCTTCACAACAACAACACATACAAGGTTAAACAAGGCCCTCGCGGATTTTTTCAACAAAAAAAAATACATAAATTTCCCTCTCATTATTACCCTTCAGCGGATCACTTTTAAGCGCAACACTTCATCCTTTTCGTCAGGTTTATTCTTTTTCAACACCCTGGGAAGAGAAGGAAGAGCCAGAGCAGTTTTTTTTTTAAGCTCGCTCTTCTTTTCTTCTTGCACATGCTCATTTTTAATTGCATTTGCATTAAAGCATGGCGTCTTTGCTTTCTTTTTCTTTCCTTCTTTCTTTCTTTTTTTTTTTTTTTAACATACATTTGCGTGGTTATTTTGATTTTCCGGTTGTTTTATCAACTTCAACAGACTGCACACAAAGTTTCATAAGGAATGTGTACACGGCGAGAGAGAGGAAGAGAGTAGTATCAAAATTGTGCAAGTTATACAATCTTTTCAAGAAAAGATACCGGTTTTGACAAACGGTATATACAAATGTCAAATAACACTTAGTGCCTTAGTAGTTAATTCTATGTATAAAGAACGATTTACTCATTACAAGACAGTGAATCATTACCAATTGCTTGTTGTTGGTACATCAGTGATATTATTATATAGTCTTTTTTTGACATATATTTTGGATACTCTCCCACGCAAACTGTGAGGGCCAGAGCATAGGAGAAAGAAACATCGACACGATAAAAGAAAGACACCAACTGTGTAACTCTCTCTCTAGACTATAGAATCAACATTGTACTACAACTACTGGATAATTATACATATTTACTTCCATCGCTCACGTTTCCCCATAAACCAACCCCACAAACCTCCTCCACCGCCCATCCCCCCCCTCCTCACCCACAGCTCGATTTCTTCCCTGGCAGCAGGTAGTAATCTACGTGCGCGTCTATTAATCCCATCCCTAAAAGAACACTTTCCGGACATGAGTATCGACTCATCTGTTCTCCGTAGGTTCATTCATCGGTCTTATTATTAAACCACTCTCGTAGTCGTTTATTAAACTTAACGCCTTTGGCAATGCCGATCTTGTGGAGGACGCTGTTGAGGAGTTGCTGTTGGAGGAGGGGATGTTGCGTTAGTCTATACTTAAAAAAGGAAAAGGAGATAAGGTTGTGGTTATAAGTAGGGAAGAAGATTGGAGTAGCTAGAAGGGGAGAAAGGGGGTTTGGGGAAAGGGGGAATACGTACGGTGAGGTAATCCCATACGCCTTTATTCTTCTTTACTTCCGCTTCGAGCTTCGCGATCCTTTCGTCGAGATTGTAGACGTCTTTGCGGAACTTGTCGATGTGTTTTCGTATATCTGCCTATAGGTTTCACGCTTAAGATATCAGAAGAGATATTCTGAAGAAAATGGGGACAAAATTTCAATGTGGGATGGGGTTTAGGTGATGCTATACATGCTGTGAAGAACGACTTTAAGTCTGCGATGGATGAGTATTCTGCGGTAGAGTTTTTCGAGGTGGTGGGTATTGTTTTTCGACTCCTCCACTTCACTTCTCAACATCTTCTGCGTTCGACTTTATATTTATACTCGCCTTTCACTTAGGAACTTGTCCCAAAACGAAGAGAGAGGAAATTAAATTCACTTGAAATTATCAGACCTATGACATGTGACTTCGTGCTTATGTTTTTGAAATAATCAGGAGTAAAATTTTAGTATATTCTGTTATATATACCATATGCAAGTATGAAATTATGATGCGTTAGTTTATTGAAAACGAGTACATGACACCGATATCTCCCATTATCCAAAGAAAGAAAAGAATTATAGAAGCCAAGAAGTAGAGAACATGAAGGGAAACACATGAATATTAGTAATTATCCGTCGTAAACCATCATAGCTCGTTACCAAGAAAATACCAGGAAAAGGGGAGATAGTTAATCCAGAATGAAACAATCAAACGCCGGTAACGATAGAGAGAAGAAAAAAAGAGGGCCTTTTTTAGTTGCTAAGCACAGATAAAAAAAAAAAAAAAAAAAAAAAAGGAAAAACGAAATAAACGAAATAAACGCTCACGGCCAGTTACTGTAAAGCTGGCTAGGATCGCCTATGGGATCTTGGCCCCAGAATGCATCATCCGCCATGGGCATGAAAGAACCGGGATCGAGCATACCCAGCCGAAATCGTTCATGCCGCCGAAGCCCAGCATGCTGGCGTAGTCGATCGGCATGCCCATGCCTAGCCCAATATCATCGGTCCCGTCGAACAAGTTAACGTCTCCCGGCGAATTCGCGCCAAAGGAGGGCGTTCCATCGTCGACACTCTTCAACGAGCCACCGTGCAGGGACGAAGCGGGGTCTTCGGTACCCATCGCAACGTCACTGAGCATGTGGAGCGGCGTCGGGCGTCCATGGGATCTGTATGCGCAGACTGCTGCTGCTGGGTCTGTTGCTGTTGCTGCTGCTCTGAACCCTGGTTGTTATTCTGGGCCTCGGTGTTGGGGCTGCGGGGCGTGAGTTGGCTATGAACTTCCCAGTTGAGGCCGCCTTTCAGGGCCTCCGGGAAGTTACTGAAGCCACCGCTCGCCATGAAGGCTTGGATATGGGCGGGATGACACCGGTTGTGAGGACCTGCTGTAGGATAGGCTGCGCGATCGGCGGGATGGTACCCGTGTTCACGATATACAGTAGCATCGGCGGAATACCTCCAATGGCTATTAAAGCCTGCTGGAGGACCTTACACACCACCGAGGGAATCTCGGCGCCCTCGATGGCTTGCTCCACGCTCGGGGGCAAATTACCTCGGGTAACGCACGGTTCATATCACCACTCAGGATGTCGTCGAGTGCACCGGCCTCCTTCAGCTCCTTCAACTTTGACGCTACTTTGAGTAAAGCCGGAATGCTCATTTCTCCCTTCCTCTTTGCATCCTTCTCCGTCTTTTGCCGAGATACCATGTAGATAGCATAGCAAGGATCATGGCAAATTTCTGCGCAGCCTTGCTCTTTCGTTCTCGGCCACGACCTTGAAGATACCCTGAAGCTTCTCGATATACCGCTCGAGCCCGAGGGCTTTCTTATCGACCACCCTGCCTAATTCGGAGCGGGGTTGGCCGGAAGAAACAGGAGCTTCATCAGCACGACTAGCGAATATGCCGTCCGGACAAACATCATCGCCGGGAATGTGCGGATTTCATCAACGGTGAAGCTGATGAAGTGATCTATGTACGAGTGAGCGGCGGTATAACACGTAAATATCGAATCGATGTGGAACTGAGATAGGGTACTGTCGTGGCGCTTCTCCTGCGGACGTTCAGGTACAGTATCTTCGGCGAAAGGGGGTCGGAAATCGTCGGCGGCGTGATCCACATGAAGAGCCACCTCGTGCATATACAGCCAAATAAGGTGGTTCGAAAGGTTAAGTCTCATCCTGGCACCCGGCGAGAATTTACTCAGTTCTTTCCTCCATTCCTCGACCTGCCTTTCGAACCCTTTAAGCTGAAACTCAACGCGGGAATCCGAAACATTCACTTTGCTGTACGGATCATCGTAACTGAAAGCGATGCCAACCTCCTCCGCAATCCGGTGAATCTTCACCAGGTGAGCCATCAGCCTCTGGCCTTCTGTTGCTTCACTGCTAGTTTCTATTACTTCGATACATTCCGTGATATATGACGAGAACCTTATCAGATTCGGTCTCCGAAGGGTAAGTGATGTGCTGCAGGATGGAAAAGAGGTCAATTAGTATCATCCGACCAGCACCCTATAAAGTGTTTTCGTGGAAATTTGGACCTACTTTTGACAAATGAAGTAACACGCTAAAATGTTACCCTACTTTCCAGTGTGCTCGGATCGGGGAACGGGTTCTTTCGCCACGGATGATCCCTCCACATGTGATCCTTGCCCATCCTCGCCTTTCCATCCCCGCCAGTGACTCGTTAATAGAGTTCAGGCCGTGGAGCCCAGGAATGCCTTGAAGAGCATTGGCGAATCCGTGCGCAATGGGAGGAGTAGGTGTGCCTGGTGGCCCCGGATCAGTAATCTTGCTTCGCAAGGGCCGCGACTTCCGCGACAGGCCAATATCTATTGCCATGACAGCGCACATGTGCGCAAATTGATAAAATTTCAGCTCCTCAAAGTGCTCGGGAGGATGAAACCAGAGGACAGCGACCAGTAATGCCTGCACGATTTCTAGCGACTTTTCGCCATTGACGATGACGCGTTCGGCTAATGATTTTACGAATTCTTTGTTTAGCGTGCGGCATAGATCCGCATTGAAAGTCATCGAAGCGACAGCTATGATGGAGAGAAAGAGGAAAGGCTTCGTTTTGCGGATTCAGACGCCGTAGTTCCCCTGGGGAACGTGACTGCAGGCATATTGAGGACGTAGGATTCCTGGTATTTATCAAATATCTTCGTTGCCAAGTCCATGGTAAGAAGTCGCCGATCAATCACGTCGAGATATTCAAGTGATTGTGGTGGAGATGTAACGCATGTGCTCCCTTCAGCGTCCGGGGTCGGCAGGGCGGTAGACTTACTCACGCTCGGTTTCGAAGGCATGAGGAAAGGTAGAGATTTGGTACAGGGACGGACGTTCTGACCCATCGCCTCGGCCTTGTTTTCCTGGCCGTCGTCACGGTCGGTGCGCTGGCGCTTTGCCGCTGAACCCTGGCTATTGCATCAAGAGACTCCTCTCTTGCCCTCCTTCCGGCGTTTCTGTTAGGTTTCCAAGAGCTAGTCTCTATCCCAGCGTCCCCGTCTTCACTTCCTTCGCTATCTTCGTCAATAATCTCCCCTCGCCGGCGGGCGGCGAGGCTAGCCGTCAACTGATCGATTTTCTTCTCGAGTTCTGCGACTCGAGAGTCCGTACGCTTCTGGCGTTTTCTCGTCGGGGCAGTAAATATACATTCCCGGTGCGCTTTGGCACACCTCCTGCAAGTCCCCTGTGGGTTTTCAGGATCAGGCTCACATCGAACCTAAAATATTATTTTACAAAATCAGCTTTATCCCACCGATATCTATATGAAAGATTCCCTTTCATCGGGGTTTAAATTTTTTGGCTCACCTTTAATTGACGACATCCCTCGCAGGCCTTTGGCGTTTGTGGTCAGCTGGTTGCTGGTCCCCAGCCGCCGGGGCCTCTGTAGGGGAATGCGAAGCCCTGCTCCCAGGGTGGGCACCGCCCATCCCTGGGAAACCTGCCGAAGACGGCGTGTTTTCATTCGAGTAACCCCCGACATTTGAGGAGATTGAGCCCATTGATCGAGAACCGCTTGGTGATGGCATCATGTTACCACCGGCTAGTCGAGGGTCGACTTGGTAACCACTCATATTTGTACCTTCGGTGTCGTATCTGTTATCCCTCGGGACGTCCTGGGTCTGATATTGGTGGAAAGGAGGCCGTTCGCGAGGCTCAAAGGCGAAGTAAGAATATCTGGCGAATGGAGGAACGTGTGGGAAACTGTCTTGGGCCGTTGTGGGGCTCACCACCTAACGACCCACGAATCTGGCGTTGTTGGTCCGCCGTGGTGAAATGTTGCGGGGAAGGAATGTAGAGATAAGGTGTGGCTGGTTGACTTGGGCTTTGGGGAGAATATGTGTGGTAGAGGTCTTCAACTCCCTCGATGGGGTTTGACCGGACTATAGGCGGTGTTCTTGACATTAGTAAGTGCATACCCTGAAGGGTATTATAGCTTTATGAAAATTTGAATTGCGCGCTATGCTCCTAACAAGCAATAGCTTATCTCGAAGGAAGAAAGAGAGATAATATAGAAGCGGAGCAGAATGGTCATATATATATATATATATATGAATATAACAAGTAATCGGCGCAAGACGAAATCAGTAGGAAAAGTAATATGACTTTATAGGGAAGACCGTAATGAATGAGGAGGAAATATGGAGTAGTTGTTTGTTATATTGTTTCCACGGAGGAAGAGAAGCGACGGCCTCTAGAGTATTATATCAAGTGCCGGAACGGACGGTACAGAGACATGGAGGAAAGAGCAGACCAGCTTGCAAAAAGGAATGATATCCCAATTCTCTCTCGGATGCGCAAGGGCAAGCTGATATATACTCGTTTCTGGTCCTGTTATCCTCGAGGAAGTTTCTGTCTCTTGTCTGGCTCGTCTCTGCTGCGGTACTTCGCTTTCTTTTTCTTTTCTTTTTTCCCCCTCTCTTTTCTCTTCAATGGAGAATTACCAATGGGGGTTCTTACAAAAGCTTTATATAAATGAATTCGCCTGAATGCTTGCTCGCGAAGATTGGCGTTTATAATGTTTGGTTCGAGACGGACTAGAATACCACAGTTGATACTGATATTTGGAAGTAGTAAGTATGCGTCGGTGTCATGCAGGTCTAGGAGGTGGAGGAGAGTTTCGATGTCTGCGCAGGAAAAAGAAATATTGGGGTAAAATAGCGAAAAGAAAAGAAAGAGATCGAACTGATGATATGCTGGTGGGACGAGCAGGTCCACCAGGGGAAACGAAGAAGGGAACCAAGAATTTGATATTCGAGGAGAGAAAGAAGAGGAAGGACAAATGAAGGGGATTAAAAATCCTTAGAGGGACCAGTTCCAGAGTATACTTTGTAGAATATTGGGAGAGTAATATGAACTTTTTTTTAAAAAGGAATAATTAATAATAAATAATATTATTATTTTTTAAAAAAAAATAATAAAATAATAATAATAATAATAAAATAATAAAATAATAAAATAATAAAATAATAAAATAATAAAATAATAAAGCGATAAAATGATAAAATAAAATATGGGACCCCCCCCCTTTAAAAAAAGGGAAAAAAGAAAAGAAAACGAGGAAGAGAGAAAAGAAAAAAGAAGCATGAATTAAAAAAAAGGAATTTTTCACAGAAATATAATAGTTTCCGTGTTCCTTCATACGAAGGATTACTAGTTACCTATGTCCCCGACAGACACTATTGGTCTTGAGGATTTGTAGGAAGCTAATGAAGAGGAAGAAAAAAGGAAAGAAAAGAAAATCACGGAAACGAGAAGAGTGAACAGAGGCTTAACAAAAGAAAATAAGGGAAAGAAAAGAAAGAGAGCAAAAGGGGGAAAGGAAACACAAGCGCGGCGCGGACGATTGCGTAGGGCTCAAGGCATAAGAGGAGTTTTTATCGGTGTAATACCTTGGGTAAATAACTTTAGGAAACGTCAGTGCCTGGCGCAGTGCGTACTTACATGAATTTGGATGATCCAGGAGGCTTCGCTTGAGACGTAATTATCCTCTGTAAAGTGCTTTTTCCCTGTTGTTTCACAGAGAATAAGGGAACGCAAAAATGAGATGAACTAGTATTATTATTGTTCTATAGGTTGAGGCGTTGACGACTCTGATTTACACGAGCCGAGGTTCGGGGAAGACTGTTTTATGGGGGAAATCGTATAAGGATGGGAACAACCTTCCGGAGGAGAAGTAGTTGATACACGGAACCTGGAAAGGCAAGGGACCAATAGGCAATAAGAATAATATATCACCAGCGTAACACTGCAAGCGAATAAATTTTAGTTAGCGATTTATCAACCAGAAGTCAGTGAAGGGTTTTCAATTGAATTAATAGTTGAATAACTATTCTAATATACTTCAGTAGTTAAGCTTAACAATGTCTTAAAAACTAAAATATCGTGGTTCAAAATACGTGCATACCTTGAAAATAAAAATAGATGTATTTGTCTGTGGAGCGGGAAGGTTCGCACGAGAATGGTCACTGGGTTGGTAATATCTTACTTTGGATCGGTTCGATCTTCGCGGAGTTCTCGGAAGCCTTGAACCACTCTTGAACAGTAGTATCATCCGAGCTGAAGAAACAAACCTCAAATTTGTCCAGAGAGCATCTTTCGTTGATCGGTTTTCGCCATGTGCTAGATCCTACCATGAATGGTTCGCAAAATGCGGTTGAGCTGAGCCAAGGCCCAAGGGCCCCTCATGAAGCGCCTTTCAAGAAGGGCTCATAGGCATATGTTCTATTACAGAAAATTCGCTTCCTGCAGCCGTACCTCCTCTGATTGGAGTGCAGAATTGCTGGTATTGGTGTGGTAAAAAATCAATGGGCGAAAGAAAGCCACAATGGCTGTTCTTGATAGTGGAGCCCGAAACTGGTGGCCGAAAACAACCACGAGAATCGATTTGCACTTGACAAAAATGGCAGCCTTAAATTCTATCTGGCGATACATCCCTCAGATTCTTTTGAAAAGGGCTACTGTTGCTGATGGCCTCACGAAAATTTCTCCCAGTTCTGTCTTATACCGTTCGTATATATTATCAATACCTCAATTTTGTCACTTTTAGGCGCGCCTTAGATTCTTTGTTAGTGCGAACTGCTATTCTCGGACGGTAACTTTAGCATGTCGCAACTAGAAGAACTTATGCAAGTCTTCATTTTTCATAGGGCAGAGGGATGAGAAGCAGGAAATTTGCTGACTCTTGGTTTGGCAGTCCTTCCACGGAGAAGCAATGAAGATGTTATCCAAACAGCAGATCTGTGGCGTTTTTCAGTCCGATAGTTCATCGTCGAAGGTTAAATTACCCATCTCTGAAGTTTTACCCAAGCTATTAAAGAGAATATTTGGATGGATAACGTGTTGGATACAATGGATAGAATAAATCCCTAGGTATGTAGGAGTTCATGCGTACTCATTTGCAAAATGATATGCATCTTTCATGCCCCAGTCAGTGGTATTTCAGGACATGTCTGGACCTAGTGATCGCTACGTCGCAAACTCGGAAGTTTCGTACAGTACCTTGAGATTTGCTGACGAGCCTCTGGTGTCAATTGATCTCGAGTTAGACGCGGCTATATTACATATCGAATTAGCTGCTGTGTCTTGGTAAATAAACCTAGGTACCTTCGCAATCTTTGCACCGATTCTATGACCTGACTTCTATGCGAAATAATCGACAAATTCTGCATTGCTCTTATAATTAGCACTATCTCAATGACGGGGTTAACGAATTGACCTAAGCGAAGTCAACCTTACGAGGTGATTCACGTTCTTGCATCGCACTTACGCCTCGGAGATTTTATTTCCTTTTCTTTGTTGGTCTCGTTTTTATTTTTAAAACATATACCTCAATTATACGATCAAAACGAATCTTCTAGGGTCCTTTATGCGATGGGTGGATTTTGTAGTACTTGCAGAGGATCGAGGATTGCGATTGTCCCGAGGCATCTAGGGCTGAACGTTTTTAACCCCCACGGAACATCGTTCTAGACGGCGAAACCGTCTTGTTGCACGGTCCGGTGCGTATTATCGGAGCAAATAGTTTTGCGGGGCCGACAATTTTTTCGACAAAACGAGTAAAGCGCAGAGATGTCCGCCTTGCATTCATTGGTAAGAGGAAGACGCAGCTGTCCAATCGAAGTGTGACTCTGAGATTGCAACGGACAAGAACTCTCGTTTAGATGTCCTTCGTGTTTCGTCTTGTTCCTTGAATGGGGCTGTTGTAGCTGCCTGCCTTGTACAAATGATAGCTTGCATTGGCTAGATTGAAAATAGCAATATCAAAATGCAGGCGAACTGTCAGCAGGGAAATAGTGGTACCGGGTACATGAGATTCCGTCGAGATCTCGGTCGTGCCGTCGATAGCCTGGACCTTGATGCGGGGCACGCTCAGCATTCGCCAATACCACCAAAGCCTTGTTCTCCTCGGGTAAGAAATAGGACACCAGGTCGGAAAGCAGTTATTCCTGTTTTCTTTGAAATATATCAATATTGGAGAACCGTTCTGTAAGCTGAATTCTACAATGAAGATCGTTCGGATGAATATTCGAGCGTCGGGAAGCTTTTAATGTTATAGGAGCTTAATTTCTCTTGCTCGATGGAACCGAGATAATTGCAGATTGCCAGAGACCAAGTTGCCGGAAAACTAACCCTGGTTGATGAGTATGAAACCTAAGCGAGAGGTTCATGTTTAACTTTGCGCCCTGGGTCAATGGCTGAAGAACATCCAGTAGAATTCGTACAAGGGACAAACCAGACGATTTAATCGAAGAAACAATAAAGGCGATTTCTGAGCCAATATGAAAAGAACAATACGATAACGAGATCGTCGGTTGATTATTTCTGAATGAATTCGTATATATATATATTTTTTTTTCATGGGCGACTACTTGTGAAGTTGTGTTGTTAGGATAAGATGATAATTTTGATTATTGTTACAATTATTTTTTCGCTATTAGGCCCTTGGGGAAGTCGTTGGTGAAAATAGAATAATACTAGTACATCAAAAAAAAAAAAAAAAAAAAAAAAAAAAGTAACAAAATAATAATTACAATAAGAGTAGCGTCCCACAAGCACCCAGGAGCTTTTGTCCTTCCAACTTGTCAAAGTTTTATTACTTTGACCAATAATATACAATCTTTCTCTCTTCTTTTCCGATGGACCGAACTTACTGTGAAGCATCGGTCCTTGCGCACAGAAGAAACGCGGCATCGAAAGTCGTTTCCCCGTTTTGGAGGATGTCTTCCTGACGAGGGCTTACTGCCGTAGCCTTCGATGTTATATCCGATTGACGGGACTGTGGTCTTGTGCGTTTTTTCTTTTTCCTCTCAACTAGCGTACTCGTACTCACGTTTCCCTCTCTTGCTCCTAGTACGAGTATCAGATAGACGTTATACGGTAGGTTCCGAAGGCAATTCGTGACTCGCTTTTGAGAACCTCAGCTAACAACGTCAGGGCTCCTTCTCGAAGATGGCCAAAAAATGGTGCGAAACAAACAAACACCAGTGGAGCTGGGAGACGTCTAACTTTCAAGCCATGAAAGCCTCCCACGCCATTGACGGACGACCGACATCATCGTTGATATGAAGAGTGTCAGACTGGCCAGGACCATTGCTCAACGTTTGCACATTTGCAGCATGCCACTGGCCACTTCGCTGGAAACGCAAGAGGAGTTCTTGATCAACAATATTAACTTTCAGTCTGCGACAGCTTTGCGCACGGAATGAATTGGCGGAAAGGTGAGAAAGGAGAATATCAAGCAAAGGAGAGAAACCTATAGCGAAAGCCTATATCATTACAAATATTATTCTGTGTATCTCATGCTTATTCCCCTGAACCATCTTATTATCCTTCTCACTGACAAGTCGCTTAAGCGTTTCAGGTCATGAAGCGGGTGTATGCAGCCTCTTTTTCGTCAAACCCCACGTTCGGATTCGATGGTTTTGGTCAAAACTCGGAGAATAAAGTACCAAAGCAACGTTTAGAGAAACAAAAGCAAAACAACACAAGCAAGCTAGAAACGGATCTCCAAATTGGGATTGCCAATAAGCCTAGAGAAGCTTTATATTGGTTTTGCGCGAAAATTACCAAGTCGCCCGGTCAAGTTGTAAATTTTTCTTGGTCCCTCGCGGTGGTTCAGGTACGAAGCAGTGATATTCCCAGGCTAATGAAACTGACTCGACTATTATTCTCTTTCGTATATTCTCGAAAGAATCCAGGTTCCGGATTTGAAGTCACCAACCATGGTTTTGGTTAGAGCTGTCGTACTTACGCCGGCACTTGTTCTACGTCGTCATTTCGTGGACATTAATAGCGAAGTAGAGGCGTCATGGAGCCTCCGATTCCTTGAAGCTTTTGCGTTTTGGAACCCAACCAAGGCAATATATCGCGGATCCTCGCATTACGACTTCAAACAAGCTCATTGTTTGTTTCACCAGCACTAACTGCCGAAAGCTAGACGAGCTCTGAGCGTTGTTGATATCTTTTTTTTTTTTTTTTTCGTTCCTTAGGAAGCCACGGAATCCAAAATACTATCGAAATGGACATTCAAATCTCCTTCCTCCGGTGCAATTCACATGGAGGTAAAATAACCCAAAACGGAAGACACAAATAACGGTTTTTTTCAACGGTCAGCATGCTGGCCTGGCGTTATACCAAAAGTCTCCAAAATACGTCAGGATTCGGAATTTCAGTAAAATGGATCTAAGACAATATACTGCAACGAGAAACCCTGCACGTGATCAGGCCTCAACAATACTTCGGCGGGATCTGCTCGTTTACTTCCGACGGTCAAATCACAATGCACCCAGCGGGTAACTTGTGCAATTGTGAAAACGCTCAGCATAACATCATACCTTGGTGCGTACATGCCCCGTGAACCATGGAACCAGACGGAATATTAAGGACTTAAGTATGGAGAAATTATTTGGAATTTAAGGTACCCGCTCGACGGGTTTCCTCAACGTTTGAATTTCGCTACGCATCAGGAAGTACGATTGTGATCCACTGCGCCATTCGGGAAATTTCAATGCTCATGAAAAACTCAAGTTGAAATAACATCATACAGGTAACTTTAATCCGAGACATTTCAAATACCTTGATTGCATACTCAGATAATCAAAAGCTGAAAGCATCGTCTTTTGCCTTTCTCTTTCCTTCAGGTAAAGCATTTTATCGCGTGAAGCTCTCGTTCCGTTGAATGTCTCAGACCAACTACTTGGTATAGCTCTCGCTTCGAGCTACTCTTTTACTATTCGCAGTTAGCTATTTTGTTAATTTACAAAACTATGCGGATCTTCAAACAAGTTCAAGATCTTATTGGGCATATGAAATATGAAATGATGCGATGGATATTTGTATCAAAAGAGAAAAGAAAAAGAATATTGAAATCTCGAATATAGCTTTCCTTCAAGGGTATCAAAAAACTATAGAAAACGCAAAAAGGACTAATATACACTGATCATCATTCAGAAAAAAGCTATTTCCTCCGGAAATTCAACCATGGAGGCATTAACTCGAGATAGGAACGCCTTCGAATGGGGCTGAGCCCGATGTTTTCTCTCTCCAAACTCTGCTCGAAACTACGGCTTCCTTCTCTAGAAACCCAAGCCCTCAGTATCTGGGTTGCCTGAGATACTTTAACCACCACGCGCTCCTGCTGGTCCTCTGATGATCTCATATTTCCACCCTGGTCCTTGCTCTGCTGCTGCTGCTGTTTTCGTTGCTGCTGCTGGGCCATGCCGTTCTGTTTCTGGCTTTGATTCTGGTTCTGGTTCTGGTTCTGCATCATCCCGCTATTTTGCTTCTTCTGATTGTCGCCCATCATGCTGTTGTTGCTCTTGTTTCGGTTGTCGTTGTTCACCATCATACCATTGTTCTGGTTCTTATTGGCGTTGTTGTTGGCGTTGTTGTTCTGGCTGCTGTTCTTGTTGTTCTGGTTCTGGTTACTGTTCTTGTTCCCCATCATACCTTGGTTGTTATTCCTTTGTTCATGCTGTTTCCTTTTCCTTTACCATTGCCATTCCTTTACTGTGTTTCTTATTGCCCTTGCCCTTATTTCCTTGGAGCCGCCATTTATGTGGTTGTTGTTGCCGTTGTTATTGTTATTGTTGCCCTTATTATTGTTGTCGTTGTTCTTGTCGTTCTGCAGGTTCGAGTTGCTGGCTATAGTAGACTTGCTAGCAGCTACGGCCGCATTTGAAACGTCCTGAGAAGTCTGGTTCGAGGCGAGGTTGTTCGAGTTTACGTTCCGTTCGAACCCTGAGTGGCACTACCCCCGACCGCGGCGGCAATCTCGTCCGGGGTAGCGTCGGGTACTAGCAGGTTCTGTGTGAAGATGCAACCGACGGCATCGTTCGCGTCATCGCAGGTGTTTCCCGCGCCCGTGGGATCACCAATCTTCCCCGGAGCGAACGTGCCGCTCTTGATGGCGTCGTTCGGATCGCCGCCGACGGAAGCGATCTGCTTGGCGAGCTCGAGCGTGATAGCCTTGTTGATCGCGGCGGCGTTATCGCTCGCGGGATCCTGGTGCTGGCTTAAAGCAGCGATCTCGGGGTTCTTGGGCTTGATGGACTTGCACGCCGCCGACGCTTGCCGACGGAGCCGGTGTTCCGCTCGAGGGCGCGGTACGTTAGCGCAGCGACCATCTGGTCTACGTTGCTCGCCGCTTTGGCGTTTGTGAAAGCCTGATCTGCCGTTGCGGTCTGAAGGCAGGCTGGGTCGGCGATGTTGCCTGCGCCCTGTGCTGCGGCGGCGTCGCCGAGGAGACCGAAGACGGGATCTTTGATCTTGTCTGGATTGTTTAGGTTTAGGGCCGTTGCGCAGAGGCGGACGATGGACTCGTGCGAGTGCTCCTGTGGCACTTCGCGCTTGTGGATCAGAGACGGATTCGACCGCGCCTTTAGCAGGGCGTCGAAGTCGAAGATGTTCGTCCTCGCGGAGACGAGGGTTACCGCTGAGGTAAGAAATACAGCGGAGTACTTCATGTTACGGTATAGGTATAGTATTAAGGATGAAGGGAAAGAGAGAATAAATCGTCTTTCTACAGGATCCAGTCCGGTATAGGTCGTCGTTACAAAGGGAAAAGAAACAAAAAAAAATTAAAAGAAGGTGAGATTTAAAAAAAAAGAGGTCAAGGAGAAGAGAACTTAAAAGGCTCGCAGAGCACTGAACTATCAAAGGTTATGAAGAAAGAAAAGGTAGAAAGAGGGGAAAGGAAAAAAGAGGTCTGTAGAAGAGACTGTCGAGGATGCCTGCAGAAACAGAACAAACAGAACAAAAGCAGCGGGGTCCTGACGGCATTTTTATAGTTCTATAGGCATAGTGGAGTATAACCTGACTCGCTCGTCTGGTAAACAAAGTGATGCAAGTAAACATTGTGCATCCGAGCAGCTGCCGTTGTGGGCCGTGAGGTATCCATCCATATTCAGGGATAGGAGGTGTAAACAAAAAAAGGGTTGCCGACTTCTTGAGAGATCAAAATGCGAGCTTCGAATTGATTAAGCCCCCAGAGGCTCAAAGCGTCAGTGGAACGGCTAATCGGAACGCTCCAATGACCTCGGCGATGATCTTTTATCAATAGTATATACACAGGTGCACTCGCTGCCAGCGCTCAAGCTCACTTAACTATTTTTCCTTTTGGGCGGATTCAGAAAGTTTTATCCGCAAAACAAAAAGGCATCGGAACTAAACATCAAACACTGTGCTTGCGAGAAAGCCCGTATGTATGAGCATTGACACATGCGGTGTAGTCGCGAAGTCTAGGGAGCGTGATGAAACGTCAAACTAATATATATATATTCAATATATTCAGCGCCAAGAGAGCCCACTTTCGAAACAATCATGGTGTGAATAGCTTGCTTTGACGTGCCTTTCGGGTGACCTTTAAGCGAGCAACAATATAGCGTGGCAACGGATAAATTGTGTAATAAGAGCAACGATTATAACTCTATATTTGCGAACATGTATACTCCGTGCTATGACCACCAACCCACGATAGTAGATCCCGCGGAGGAAAGTTCATGGTATTGTTTTTTTTTTTTTTACCGCCGGCGACAAATGATAAAAAACGTGGGTAAACAATGCCCCTTATTTTCTTTCCGTTAAGCCTTTCTACTATATAGGAAACTCTTGTCAATTAATTTTCGTCACGGGAAGACGTGGACGGAGTAAGTAGTTTCAGGGAAAGCGAAACGTCTACTTACGATATCTTTTTTTTGTCCCCAGCTTTTGGCCGGCTAACGGTGAAGTACGGTTAAAAATCTGCAAAAAACTGAAAATGGCGTCGAGATTGCATTCAGGAAGAGCGTACTGGTTGTTGCTGGACAGATAATTGCAGACACACAATATTGACATAAAGGAAAACTGTGTATCTTTCAATAATGTTTCGCCGGAGGTTCTGTCGCGATATCGGACGCTTTGGAACTTCGTCTGGACTTTTGTTCCTGCGACTCCAGATCCTTATCCAGGGGGAAAAAATTGCGATCATATCTGAATCGTGAGGCTCACCGGAGCCAATTACCGACGGCGCTTCTGATGGATAAGCAGTGATCCTGTCGTGCCTTGATGTAGATTGAGCTTCAATAACGGATTGAGCAGGAGCCAATTCTATATCTACCGAAAAAAAGGGTGCCGCTGAAAATAGTTGTGATAATTATGACGAAACATTAATGTAAAATTTTTGGAGACGAGGCCGAAACAAAGCGTGGCCGTCGTCATGATAGTCGTCTTGATGTCGATGTATTGTCCTATCTGCCAATGAGATGTTCGAAAATGAAATTTACCAACCATCATCGGCCGCATTGATCGCTGAACGACCACCAACAAAGGTAACTTTTTTTTATCGATAAATAGAGCGCTGAGCATCTATACATCCCAAAAGAAGTTTGGTTTTACGTTGGTTCACTTTGTATGTGTGCAGAACCCCGGAGTTTTCCCTGACCGTAAGACCCTTATTCGGCTTTTAGAGTGCGAATAACGCGATGCTGTAGATGCTGCTGCGTTCACTGCAATTGGATTTTGTTCCTTATGAAATTCCCGCACTTTTGGCTGAGTACTACGAAACGCTCGAAGTCATGGGTCCTTTTCTTTTTCGATCCTCCGTCGAGCATTCAAAGTGAAAGAGGACATCTCTCCACTTCACATCTCTCAATATTTTTCATTATCTTGATATTCGATTTTAACTTCGCGTACTACCCGAACTTTTACACGAAGAAGAAGAAGCAAGCGACACTTAAAGTTTCTACTTTTTTTTTTTTTTTTAAACTTAAGGTTCCTTTGCAGCTAGAAGGGTTTTTTTTTTTTTTTTTTTTTTTTTTTTATCGCACACTTACAGTGCAAGCAAAAAAAGCACACGGTCTCGGCTCTTCGGAAAATGTTCGCTTGGACTTGACTGGAACATCGCACAGAGAAATAAATAAAAGGTTAATCTCGCTATCGCCAAGAAAGAAAAGAAAATTTTCTTTTCTCAAGTACAGGGCCAGGGAACATCGACAAAAAGCGCGCAGACAGACAGACGCAGGGCCTAAAGCTCAATGGGGAACCCTTCACTTTCTTTAATCGTTTTTGATCTTTTCGAGGAGATTAACTAGATTCTTCTTTCTTGCTGTTAGTCTTGCATCGAAAAATGCCCGTTCGTTTTGATTATTATTAAAGAACATCTTGCCTTATCTCTCCCTTTTTTTTCTCCTCAAAAAAAAATGGCACCTCAAAGTTCAGCCTATCGTATCATTTCTGCTCTCTTTCTCCATAGGGCTACTCCGTAAATTCTCCGATTGTTCTCATTTTCGATTTCGATGGTTATTATTATTATTATTATTATTATTATTATTATTTTTCTGACGCAAGGGTTCGGGGGCCCACAGTTTATTGAAATAAACACACAAGAGGCTAAAGCTGCAGGTGCCTGTTGTTCGGAAACCGAATCCCGCGCGAAGCGTAGGATTGGCATTGGCCTCTCTAAAATCCAATAACATCATTGGTTCTCCCGTTTGAGCAAAAGAACTCTTTAACGTAAGGAGAGCGACTAAGTGACGAAAACGCTGCGAAATAAGGAATTGAGTTTTGGGAAATAGGAGGCGATTGGTAGTACATGTACTGTTGAGAAGAGAAGGCAATTGACGTCGAGGGAGGTTGTTGATTGTCTTTGCAATTTGGCGATAAGGAAAATTAAAAAAAAAAAAGAAAAAAAAATATAAGGGATTTTATTTTTATTATTATTTTTATTTCGTGGTCGAAAGGAAAAAATTTTTTTCAGTTAATCGGCAACGACGGCGAGCTTGCGAGTCTCACTGATACTTTCTTTTGCCTAGCGCTCTTTTTTTCCCCTTGGGATTCCTCGTCTTTTATCATATTGTGTTTGCTCAAAAAGATATATACATTTCATACTCCCTACATACTACATACTGCTACCTTACTTCTTGCGCTCTTTTCCCTTCAAGAAAGAACTCCACCTGCAAACTGCACACTGCAGCCAACAAGCATCTCAGGAGCACACACAGTGGAGGACCCATCCATCCTTGCGCAATTGCAGTCTTTGCCTTGTCCTGTCCTATCCTGTCCTGTTTTGTGTCTGGCCGTCCAATTCCCTCTAGGGACAAAAGAGACGTTCGTTTTCTATAGTAGACTGGGGGCGGACATAGAAGGCCTCCCTTTTTTGAACAGATCCCTTCGCTCTCGATTCCTTTCTCATTACCTTCAATCCCTTTCTTCTATCTTCTTTTTTCCTTTTCTTCTTTCTTTTCTTTGTTCACTTTGTTCTACCTATTCTTGTGTTTTTTAGTTTTTCGTTCTTTGTTACATATATAATTTTTTTTATTCCTCGACGCTTTTACGTCGCTTAGCTTTGAACTACCCACCATCAAAGCCCAGCATGGCGTCGCTAGTTCCGCTCACCTGCTCCCAACTCGACCTCCATCCTACTTCCCGGACCCGTTCACGCCTGTGTTCGCCTGCTTGTCGAAGCTGGCCACAAAACATGCCGTCTACACGATCACCATGATAGCTCTGCTGGCCAGCGTCTCGTACGTGGCTTTGCTTGACTTGAGCTTCTTCGATGCTAGGAATCCGGGTACGTTTGGTTGGGGAGTCGGGGGAATCGCGAGGAAAACTTGGATAAAAGACGCTACTCGCGGAGCCGCGAAGCTACAATTGACAAACGATGGCTTGTGGGAGAAAATTGAGGACCAGGTAAGCTTCTTTTAGTTCTTATGCCCTTGTTATTTATACCTTTATGGAGATGACCGATGGAATGGTATGATACACGGTGCGAAGCGTGGGCTCGGCTCGCTATCACAATGGTGTGGTGTTATGCGCCCTTGTCGTGTTTCACAATAAACCCGATGTTGGGAACAAAGGGGGAAAAGGGAGAAAAAAAAAAAAAAAAAAAAAAAGGGAATGGAAAAAATTATGAACGAATTTCTTTTCT
This sequence comes from Pezizomycotina sp. ARF18, assembly GCA_002224055.1. NCBI lineage: Eukaryota > Fungi > Ascomycota > Pezizomycotina sp. ARF18. Next base: position 117,450 of record AZLU01000026.1, read on the forward strand.
ACATCTTGAAACGAGCGGACTGGCTAATTATCAACCTTTTTACTATCTTGAATAGAAAACCTCCGCTCAACTCTCATTAGTTACGCTGTCATTCCCCGGTTCAGGCTCTGAACCGGGATATATGCCGTATTCGACCAAGTTACTAAGGGTATTGAGTCGACGGGCGTCAGTCGCCTCCCAGGAACTCTACACAGGTCGCTGGTCTACACCGTTACCAAAGACGAAGTGAACTCATTCTTGTCCAACATTAGCAATATCGATCCTTCGTGGAGTTCCAGTTCCGAGGATGTCGATTCTACCAACGTTTGGATCGTTAAAGAAGCTGGTGGCCAGGATGTCCGCCGGAACGAACCAAGCGATGGAATTGTTGGATGGCTTCAGGATAGCTGGGAGAACTTTTGGTATCTGCTCAAGGTAAGTTCGCCCAAGAAGGGTCTCTCGAATGTATTTCTCGTTTTACCCTGTATTCATTTGAAAAAGCTAACTCTACGCCCTTTGCTTTTTTTTAGAACGCCGAATCAATGGATATCACGATCATGGCTCTTGGGTACCTATCAATGTATTCAACCTTTGTTTCCCTGTATCTATCAGTCAGAAGGCTGGGATCGAAATTCTGGCTCGCCACTTCTATCATGTTTTCCTCCGTTTTCGCCTTCCTCTTCGGATGTATCGTCACGAACCGTCTCGGAGTTCCCATAAGCTTAATACTCCTCTCCGAGGGATTGCCGTTCCTGGTGGTTACGTAGGATTTGAAAAGCCAATCATGCTCACCAGAGCCGTTCTGGAGGCATCGGCAGCCCAGAGGCGCAGAGCTTACCAAGATCCAAGTCAGACGTCTGAAATCAGCACCCAGTCTGCCATTGTTACAGGTGTCAAGGAGAGAGGTTTCCAGATCGTCCGTGACTATATACTTGAGATTGCTCTGACTTGCCTTGGAGCTTTTCAAACATTCAAGGCGGACTAAGCAATTTCTGCTTCTTGGCTGCCTGGATTCTGACGTTTGATTGCATCCTCCTCTTTACCTTCTACACGGCCATTCTTTCGGTCAAGCTTGATATCAATCGAATTCACCGTCATGTTGCCCTACGAAAAGCCCTTGAAGAGGATGGGGTCAGCTGGAGGGTAGCAGAAAACGTTGCGAGAGCTAATGAATGGCCGAGAGTAACTGGTGATGATGGTAACGTTATCCCTGGAGGTGATAACCACCAGGAAGCTGCTACTACCATCTTCGGTAAAAAGGTTAAGGACAGCAGCGTCACTCAGTTCAAAGCTTTTATGGTTGCCGGTTTCTTGCTGGTGAACATCATCAATTTCTGGGTTATCCCTTCCATAACTTTACTTCCGGACCCAAAGAGGTTATCCCAACTGTTGACCTCGAACCTTTAGCGTCGCTAAGGCAGGTCTGGGTGATCTGGCTAAGACCTTCCCCACGGGCGGTATCGTCGAAGTTTTCCATCCGATAGTATATGAGCTTCTGTCCGCATCTGGACCTTCTTCTGCTCAAGAGTCTAGTATCCGCTCCCTACTGGTGAATCAAGGCAAGGAACAGAAATTCCCTACACAGCAATTCCTCAACCGGATTATCCAGTATCTCCGGCGTCGTAGCGAGCCTTCTCAAGAGCTTCGAAGACCGGAGGTTTGGCAAGTGGATCGTCGTGGTTTTGGTTGCCAGCCTCGTCCTAAACGGCTACCTCTTCAACGCAGCTCGCTGGAGTGCTAAAGAACCTCGCGAGCATAACCTGCACGTGGCAGCCCTAAACAGCATCAGCAGCCTATTGAGAACCGCGCCACAGTCCCGCAACCAACCCTAACGGAGAAGCCCGTAAAGCGAGTTTCTCATGATATACAACTCAATGTGGAGATGGACAACAGAGCATTTTAGAGCTTTTTCACGATGCTCAAGGCCTCGCCTCAGGATCTTACTGACGACGACGTTATGCGGCTATACGATGCCGGCAAGATACCAGGATACAGCTTGGAAAAGCAGCTCAAAGACTGCACTCGGCCGTCCGCATCCGTAGGTCTGTCGTTTCAAGGACCGAGGCTACCAAATCCAATTCTGCCCTGCTTGCCTCGTCAAAACTACCTGTGGAACATTACGATTACGCTCGCGTTTTGGGAGCTTGCTGCGAAAATGTCATCGGATACATGCCTATCCCCGTCGGTGTGCAGGTCCCCTGGTTGTTGACGGTCAGAGCTATTACATACCCATGGCTACTACTGAAGGTGTGCTTGTCGCTTCTGCATCTCGTGGCTGTAAAGCCATTAACATCGGCGGTGGTGTCACAACTGTCCTTACTGGCGATGGTATGACCCGCGTCCCTGCGTGAGCTTTGGATCCTGGCTAGAGCCGGAGCGGCGAAGATATGGCTTGACAGCGAGGCTGGACAGAAGTCATGAGGACGCTTTCAACTCGACTTCCCGCTTTGCCAGGCTGCAGACTCTCAAGACTGCCTTGGCCGGTACTTACCTCTACATTCGTTTCAGAACGACTACTGGGATGCTATGGGTATGAACATGATTTCGAAGGGTGTCGAACACGCCTTGAAACGTCATGATGAACGAAGCTGGATTTGACGACATGGAAATTATTTCCGTTTCTGGCAATTACTGTACCGATAAGAAGCCGGCCGCCATCAACTGGATCGAGGGTAGAGGCAAGAGCGTCGTCGCCGAGGCCGTTATCACGAAGGAATCCGTAGAGCAGACGCTTAAAACCACCGTTGACGCCCTGATTGAACTGAACACGTCGAAAAATTTCATCGGAAGTGCTATGGCAGGTGCCATGGGAGGTTTTAACGCGCACGCTGCCAACATTGTTGCAGCTATTTTCCTGGCAACTGGACAGGACCCGGCACAGGTTGTGGAGAGCTCCAACTGTATCACCGTCATGAGAAAGTAAGTTTGTCTACCAAATGTCTATATTCGCGAATCCAAGGATGCTAACGAGTACGTGATGTAGCATCAACGGTAATCTCCAAATCTCCGTGTCCATGCCTTGCATCGAAGTCGGCACCATTGGTGGGGGTACCATTCTGGAACCACAGGGAGCCATGTTAGACCTCCTCGTGTCCGTGGACCTCACCCGACGCACCGGGCCAGAACGCACAGCAACTTGCCCGTATTGTCGCCGCTGCCGTCCTCGCTGGTGAGCTCAGTCTCTGCTCCGCTCTCGCCGCCCATCTCGTCAGAAGTCACATGGCGCACAATCGTGCCAAAACGCCAACACCTGCGGTGACCGCTAACGGCAATGGAGCAGCTCCCATCTCCATAGCGGCAGCGGCTGGTCTTTCCATGACCCCCGTAAACCATCGCCTCTGAGCGGTAGGCCAAAATTCATCACTGGCGAAAATTCACAAAAATCTCTCGCCTGCGTCCTTTCTATTCTCGTTTTCTTTTTTGCATTGAAGTATAGAAGTATCACGTTTACCTAAATAGCTTACATATACAACCCACTTACTCCCCACTGTCTGTGTTTTATCAAAAAAGAAACAAATGTTCTCTCTTTTTTGACCTTTCTCTCGATAAAAAGAAATTCCCTCTCCCCATGTAACGCTTTTTTTCTTAGCGGATATGAATATAGGCGTTTTTTGATTATTTTTCTTTTTTCTTTAAATAACAAAATTAATTAATACTATGGCACGACTTAATAATACCACCTTCTACCTTCACACCAACGACCTTGTAAAGAGAGCCTAGTTTATCCAACGTTGGTTCTCTTTTCCCTGTTCGTGATTATCCTCTACCCTGAGCATCCGTTCGGTCATTAATCTGGTCAGAAGAAAGTATGGTTTCTTTTTTTCTTGACTCATGTCTTCCGTTTCTTTTCTGTCAGCCATGCTCTTGGCCACGGTGGCTTAAGCGCCCGAAGCCACACCAATACCAAGTTACTTATGAAAAAGAATCATATCTACTATAGCGAAATATTCGTTCACAGTACGGGTTTGCTTTCGCGTTTTTGCTGTAACGGATATCCGCGGCCGAGCGTATATGACAGGGGAAAAAAGGACGTATGAGATTTTTTATAGGTCTTCTTTTTGTAAATAGACGTACGTATATAAACACGAGAAAGAAAAGATGAAGCATCGATATTGATATTGTTTGATTGAAATGTATCGCCGGATTGCGAGAGTATTTGGTTGATATTGACGTTTAAAATCGCGTAGATCTTTTAATACAAATGACGCATGCCTGTACGCACGTTTCTTCCGGCGTTGTCACGAAATATTTGAACGTTTTATATTACTTTCATCTATCAATTTGCAAAAAAGATAGCAACATAACCCTAAACGAAGCTCCTCAACGCCATAGCGCCATAACAGCAACCTCAAGCTCCTTCACGTCCGAAAGGTCTACGTCCTCCCACGACGGTAGCGTCGCCGTCTTACCTCCTTTCCCACCTCCTCCTCCTCCACCACCTCCTCCGCCGACACTGACGCCGAGCTTGTAGTTCTTCTTCACGAGCTCCGTATCCGTTAGCTTCGCGACCACCTCGTCTGTAAACGCCACCTGCGTGCCCTCCACGTGCTTTGACAGGTGAGCTTGTATTTCGGGCGCGGAGAGGGATTGCAGGTCTTCGTAGGGAGGTGCGGATCGCGTTACTTTGATGACGAGGAGGGACGTCGTCGTGGGTGATAGCCCAAAGCGGCGAAGGAGTCTGTGATCTGAAGAGTGTAGGTGGTATGTTAGTAATTCTGTTGAAGGAAGTATAAAGAATATTTTAGAAACATGTTGTAGCTATTTTAATCGCGCCCTTGTAAATTAAAAAATAAAATAAAATAAAATAAAATAAATAAAAATAAGATAGAGTAAAGGGGAAAAAAAAAAACCAACATGTTCCTCTTGTCTCGTGCCCATGTTCTTCACTGTTGTCCAAAAAAAAAAAATTCTCCGCATTGCAAAATAGTGCTTCCAGATTCAGGTCTGTATCCGAAGAAACCAGTGCTATGACGAAGGGCCTTGTAGAAACGCTCTCACATAAGTCGATTTAAAAGGGTAGAGCAAAAGAACATGCATTAAAGCTCAAATCAACGTCGTGCAAGGTTAAGCCGCCAAGCAACAACGAACAAGAGACGGGCGATGCATTCCATTGGATGATTATTTTTCTTTGAGTATATCATGAATAATACGTAGAAAATATATGAGGACAATTGCGTAATCGTGTACGTACGTTATGGCTAGGGTTAAGTGAGAACACTGTTTCGGAGTGAACGTTCCTTGTTCGCAGCCGGGCATCGTCAAAGTCTCTTACGGCCCGAAATGCAGCTGCGAGAGCGTGTTTCGTTGAAACAACCTAGATTGGTTGAAGAAAAAAAAATCATTAGCTGGTTTCTACGGTGTTTCCTCGCGAATGTATGTGTTCTGAAAACCCCAATATTTCTTTGTCTTCTTTTTTTTTTTTTTTCCCAAGACATCGTCTCGGTGGGATCGAATTATATCGCCAAGACATTGACACTCATAGTACGAGCGCAAAGTATCTCTGCTAGCCTGGTTGCGAGCTTTTGAAATCGCAAATCACTGCATATTTTTATTCCCCGGTAGCTGTTGTGCTGCAGCTGGTTGTTTCTTTTCCCTCGGACAAAAGTAAACATCTCCGCTCAGAAACGTTCTCCATGATAGGCTTGGATGGTACCCCGCGGACATGCCTGACCGAATTTTCTGAGGCTGGAAGGACGTTTGAGAGTCCTCCGTCAGCACGGCGCCACTATCACCCTCTGTCCAATGAAAGGCCTTCGGCTGTGCATCGTATTTATCGCCGCTGATTTCTCGCATAAAAAAATAAGTTATACGAGAAATCAGACGACGTTTCTTGGAGCTAAAGGACGACAGATAAATAAAAAAATTTTTTTTTCTTGGGGTTCCCTTGAGAGCTCAAAGTCGCGGCGCGCAAACGCCGTGCTGAAGAGCGTTGTATCCATCCCTGGTCCGCCGAAGAAAATCCATGCCGGCTGAGCCTTTATACCTAGTGATGTGTTTTGAAGTACACCCGATTTCTGATTGATTGATTGATTCATTCAGCAGTTGGTATAAGCTTACCGTCGCAGCGTTAATGAAAGCATATTCGAACTCCCTGTACCGCCAATAGCTCTCCCGAAGGAACTCTGCGTTCTTGACGTCCTTGAACAGGGCAACGTGGATAGAGTAGGAGGAAGGGAGGTGCTCGAGCTGGAATGTTCGAAGAAGTATTGTTACGAAGACATTGCCCTACGTCTTGTCTCGGTGCTGTGGACTTGCGGAGTTGGTGATCAGAGGTGAAAGAAAGCTTGGATGCCATTTTGCGTAGTATTTTTTTTTTTTAAAATACTATTATTTTTTTATTTTTATTTTTATTTTTATTTTTATTTTATTTTTATTTTTATTTTTATTTTATTTTTATTTTTATTTTATTTTTTATTTTTATTTTTATTTTATTTTTTAATTTTAGGCCGTCCTTTCTTTCTTCTTTTGTTCCACCAAGGAATTTTTTTTTTTAACGATCTTTGCTTAGCCGCCTTTCAACCTCTCTCATGAAAAATAATAATACTAATTAAAAGTACCTCTGCTGATTATTATTATTCGCAATTGTTATTGCCATCAGATCGTCATGATTACTTTCCCTTCTTTTCTTCATCTTCACCAAAATAGCTTCTTCATCTCCTTATAGTTCCAACACACATTCTCAATGTTGGCTTCAAAGTAATTGGCCATTTCTAGAACCTTATGTCTCTCAACACGCATGACCTTACTTGCTACCTCATATAGCTAGAGATGTTTGAGAATGTGCATCTCCTTTCCTCGAAAGGCAACTCGATTCGATACAAAAAGGACACATTAGGCGCATTTGGCCGAGGCCATTATTACTTAGTATCAATTGGAAAGTAAATACTCGTCAATCGTCCTACGCGCCTTATTGTCGAACTGGCTCCTAAGCTGTTTCAAAAGATCGAAGGGTCTAGCTTTATGCAGATATGGGCTTTCGGGGCGGACATGATTCAAGTAAGGTGAGGATCAATGCTCTTTTTCTTCGAGTTGTTTTTTACCTTTTGCGTCCCTTTGTGTTGTTGTTCGCTCTTCGTTTCTAAAATGAGCTTCGAGATCCGAACAGTCCGATAAGGCACATGGCCAGCAAGGATCCGCGGGCAAAAAAGAAAAAACAAGAACTGCCAACTGTAAGTCAAGTGTCAAAACCTTCTGAAACCTCGTCAAAGGTGTTAACCCTGGGAGAATTTTAAAAATCATTTAACTGATGTGATACAAAATACAAAGAATAATAATCATAATAAAGTAAAAACCGCTAGAAAGTCCAGCTAATATACTACCCGGTCGCCGGTAAGGAGGCTCTTACTGATTACTTTCTCTGAGATTTTTTTGGAACCCCGAAACAATTCTCTTCCATAGATGCGACGCTTCCCTTCAGAACTGTCGTCAATATAGGCGACCAAAATCGGCTAGCAGCCCCTTACCAGACCAGACCTTGCGGAGAATGATTCCCAAGGATATAAGACACCTAAACGGCTTGAAATAATACGTGCATTATGCTCGGAGAGTCCAACTCCTGGAAGATATCAAAGCAGCCAGGACCAGGGAACGATAACGCTGATCCGATGGGCCTTTTACAACCGGACGTTAGAGACATATTGTATCTCAATCTACATGTGATGTTGCGCTCATCAGCTGGGATCGCTTTTGAGATTCAGAATTATACTTCGGAGTGAAAAAGAGAAGAATCTTTTTGGACGAACGAAAACCGAGGGAAGAGCTCCGCTTCTCAAATATTATCACCGAATCTTGCAGCCCTACAAGTTGGCAAACCGGTAATTACTTCTGAAATTCTGTCCCTGTCAATCGAGATTGATAAAATAATAAGACCAAAAAGAAATGCTAAGAGGAAGAAGAGAAAAATAATGAACCGCCAAGGTTATCTGAAAAAATTTTGAGTGGCAGACGATTTCGGATATTGACCAAGATATCGCCCCTCTTGGTTTGATTCTGTTTTGCCCTGTCGGAGCCCTCAATAAGAGTAAGCTAAGGATGGGGCACGACCTTCATTATTCTGATTCAATTAGGCCGGCATGACCGCATGACGTTGACTATCTATTTTTCTCCTTGGGCTTAAATCGTTCTATATGAAAACGCTATCACCCTCAGTCTTCTTGATTGTACCGGAGGTGGTCTCGAAATCTCCGGAATTGTGAAGCGACTATCATCTCAATGCTGCGTCCGGGTATTTATCCTTATATTTATTTCTCTTTTTTTTTTTTTTTTTTTTTTTTTTTTTGTGTTCCTGATCCGATCGTGGGGCGAGACATCTTCTCTCCATCAACAATTAACAATTGAACAATAATTACTTTTTTTCTTAACACTCGTTCATATGCCTTAGGTGCTTAGTGGTGGTGCCATTCCCACCGCTCCCACACATGAAAAGAGCTAACGAAAAGTTTGATGAAGCAGGGAAAAAAGAAAAGCAGGAGCTAAAGTAGCGTCTGTACGCCCATTATCACTGCTTTGCTTTTTTGCTTTTTTTTTTTTTTTTTTTTTTTTTGAAGTTCAAAGTTGACACCAAGAGTAAGTGGGTTTTTTGGTGGCTTGTCGCCTCCAGAAAAGCAGTTGGAAACGACAAGAGTGGGCGAGCCCAAGCATCCAAGTACAAAATATACAATTATATGGGACTGTTTTTTTTCCCGCTCGCTCCTTTACCGTGCATACAGCGTACACAGTGCTAGTTCCTTTCTGAGCTCAAGACGAGTTGGAAGAGCAAATGAAATTCCATCGTGGGGACGAAGAGTGCATAAGTCGGGCAGGCTAGTTCATCAAGAACGGCACAGAGGATCAACGGGGACCTACAAGGATCTATCGATATCGTGCCTGGAACTGGTGTAAGAGTTAAGTGCTCACAAATACCGTCCTCTGTTGCTAGCGGAGGCCAGAAACCAGAAAAAAGAAAGCAATAATGGGTACTGCAAATTTAACTAATTGTTTAATTGGACAGAATTAAGAAGCTGGCCAAGTTGAACAGGCCCATGATGGGGCTGAACAGGGTCGCTTAAACCGGGACCCTGTGACTTGCGTTCTTCTCAGTCTAGGTACGCAGATCTCTAGTCCTCAGATTTCCTTCCTACGGCAGAATTTCTCCTCCAAACTGAAGTTGTGCCCGTTGAGGGATTTCAACGTCAAGGTGAGCAAGGTTGACAAGGAAGGTTCTTGGTGTGAATAAATTTGGTGATATCGTTTTTTCTTCTTCTTCCCCTTCTCTATCCCTGCCAAATAAAACAATAGCAATATAACGCCTGAGAGGACGGGTGAAGGATGGGGAGAGTATTAACAAAAGAAAAGAAATGAACAATAATACTCGAGTGAGCGAAAAAGAAAGAGGTGTGAGAGAAGAGGAACATGAAAAAAAGGAAAAGAAAAGAAGAGAAGAAAAAACAATTATCACATCGCCTTAGAAAAGTTGGACATATTGAAGCCACAAAAAAGGACCAAGGAAGAAAAAGGAACGCAGTATCACAGGAAAGAACTCTTCGAAAAGAGCAAATAAGGGAAGAAAATAGACCTATTTGGGAGACGAATTCACGTATTATTTCCCTAAAATATTTTATTATATTATTATCGTTTTTTAACTGTTTTCTCCTCAAAAGAGATGGAGCCATTTGAAATAATGAAAATTAATTTATATGTGCTTTCCAATGTATGATATCCTCGATCCTCTAATAATCTTGTGCGATCTCTCTCTTTTTTTTTTTTTTTTTTTTTTTTTTTTTCTTTTTGAAATTGCTTATCTCCAGCCCAGCCATTGCCCAAAGTCGAAAAAATCGATCGATGGAAGAAAAGAAAATATAGGAAATAACCAAATCGAAATTCACGTACTATATATACGCGAAGTGTAGTGGGAAGGAAATAAAATACTAAATATATCCTCTCCAAAGCTCAATATTTTTATCCTCCTCCTCTTTTCTTTTCTTTTATTTCTTTCTTTTTTCTTTCTCTTTAAAAAAAAAAAAAAAAAAAAAAAAAAAAAAAAAAAAACAGAAGGCAAGCCCGGTTTCTTTTAACGCCTTTTTTTTTTCTTCGCGAGAACCATTTTTCTTTTACAATATTAGATGCTGATTGAGAGTATTCTACTACTCTTTATCCAGATTATCCTTTTATATATCCTTTCATGATCATATAGTGTACGGACTTTCCTGATATAGGTTGCCTTACAAGGCCAGTGCTAAAACTGTCTATATCTCAAGCACTCTCGGATCACAACTATCACTTATATATTTCTCCTTTATATTTTTGTTCTCCTTACGCGGTATATTCCGTCGTCAATCCCAAAAAGAAAAAAAAGAAAGAGGTTAGGAGAATATTATTGTATCGAGGGGAAAGACTTGATTGAAATTATTCAATTGCAAATCTCCCTTATAAGAGAGCAGGCATCTTTTTTTTTTTTTTTTTTTTTTTATCTCTCGTTTTTATACTACATAGGAACCTCCTTCTGGAAACTCTATCTCTTTTGGATTCTCTATATATATATATATTTTTTTTCTTTCTTTCTTTCCTATCAAGCCTATCGACGTTCTGTAATAAAATCTAACGAAGGAATAAAACGGCGCTTGGCTGAACGTTCCTTTTCCCCCCTGGCTCAGGTCGTCAGACACGGAGCTTTCCATAACGAAAGCACTGGCAGATTGTCAGGTTATTTATTCAGGTACCAGCGCGGACAGATCCACCAAATCCCGTTCCGAAAGCTACTCTCTCTTTTCTTTTTCATCTCATCTTTTTTTCTAAGTTGTTGTATCCATCCGCTCATTGACGTAGACGAGTTTAACTACTGCTAGCTGTTTCTGCTCCTGTCCATTATATAATTATTTTATTTTTATACCCTCCCTTTTCTTTGCTTTCTTTTTTTTTCTTCCTTTCCTCTCCCTTTCCCCAGAAGTTGTTTGTTACACGGGATTGATTTTGGTACTACCGTCTAGCCCGTCGCCGCCTCTCTCTTAATAATAAAAATAATTAAAATAATAGTAGAAATTTTTTCTTTCCCACCCTACCCACCTGCTTTTCTTTCTTTTTTCTTTCTTTTTTTTTTTTTTTTTTTTTTCAAATAAATAATAATTTCCTATATATATATTTCTCTGTATAAAAATTTTTTATTTTTATTTAATAATTTCTTTTTGTATTTTTCCTATTATTATTATTATTATTATTATTACTATTATTATTATTTCTTTGCATTTAATATACAGGAGCACTTGTAGTATTTTGTAAATTTCCTTTTCTCCTCCTTTCCTCTCTCCATTCCTCTCTTTCTCTTGTTTCTCCTCTCTCTCTTCCAAGTCTTTCAAGTGTTTCCCCTCTTTTTTCCCTTTTCTCAACGCAGAAGTTTAAAGCCTCTTTGGGTTAACCCGAAAGTGCGCGTTTAATTTTTCCGGGTGCCCAGAAAATCTTTTTTTTTTTTTTTTTTTATAACTTTTTGGTTTGAAGCACTATCCCCGATAAGAAACGAAACTCAATCTCTCGAAGCCTATATCTGATTTCCGTCTTATATAATAGCGCAGAATCCTGACAGGAAGTTTCTTCAAGCAGATTCGCCGCTGCGAGGAGTGGGAAGTTATAGACACCGAGAAAGAATCTGACTTCTGAGGTCGCCAAATACCAAACGTATTCCTTCAACGCCTCCTGCATCGACGTAATGTCCCTAAAAAGACAAGCGGGTGGATCCTCGGCATCTCCTCAAGATGCGAAACCTCCACTGCGAGCCCCGCTGGCCCGGACGACTTTACACGTGCCGTCAAAAAGCGACTGTCATCGACAACGAGAACTGGCCAAGCCTGCGATCGATGCAAGGTACGTCGTAGAGTGGAGAATCGGAAAGGTTAACGCGAAAATACCGAGAAAACAATTGGAGCAGATTGTCTTCCCCAAAAAAAAGGGAAAAAAAAATTAGAATTCCATGCCCGATAAATTACTACTCCTGGAAATATTGATTGAAGGGATTTAAAGCGCAAATTTTCTTTTTAAATTTTTTTCGTGTATGGATTGATTTTTTTTTTAAATCGCTCCTGGGTATAAACTAAAATTTCTATTCTAAAATACCTAGGTTCGGAAATCAGATGTGATGGCCTCTCTGGAGGATGCTCGCCGTGCCGACAAAACAACACCGAGTGTCGTACTACTGACCGTATTTCCCAGAGAGCCATTCCTAGAGGATACATCGAAGAATTGGAAACGAAATGCGCGGATTACGAGGCTAAAATCAAAGAACTCGAAGCTGCCCTTGCGAGTGCAAACATTGCTCCACCACAGTCTGGCTCACAACAACCGTCTCATATCCTTACCGGCAACGCTCATCTCAACCCTCCAGTGGACCCCAGCTTGGAATGGGGTTCGCAAATGGACTCAAGCGGAATTGGGATTTTACGAATGCAGATGTCGTCAAGAACGAGCACCAAATAATCAATTACCAGCCTCATCCGTTGCGATGGCAGTCTAGACGCCGTGAATCCAGTAACGGCTTCGGAAAATCAGGGTCAGAGCGTACAGGACAAAAGACCCAAGTTCCGCATCAGGAACTCGAACGACCATGTACTCGGGATGTATTCCAGCAATTCTTATTTGAACTCCATGAAGGCATCTGCTCTCTCGGTTTGGGTATCGATATCGACCTTTCGAACCTGATTGGGCCATCTGAGCCCCGCCGAAAGTATGGAGCAATGGCCAACTCGTCGACTCCGTGCAAGAGAACGCGATGGATGACTCCCTTCAAAGTTGTCTTTTAAGTGCTTGCAACGCGGATAATACTCCAGGCCCAAAACTCGATTTACCACCCAAAGAAGAGGCGCTTCGCCTTGTGGAATTCTACTTTATGGCAACGCAGCCATATTTACCAATGCTGCACAAGCCATCTTTCATGGCTGAAGTAAGAAAAAATATATTCTTTCTATCTCTATTCTTTGATGCAAATTATAACATTTAAAGCAGTGCTACCATTGGTGAAGTCGTCGCTAAAGGATTCTCAATATTAGTTTAACCGAATGTACGACATCAAACACTACAGAACAACGCCAGCCCAAACTGTCATCGTTCACATGGTCATCGCAATTACCCTGTGGCAGCTAGCCACTCGGCATAGCTCTCTAGACAAGGGAGGGATACGCCGAAACCTGACACCGCAAGAGCATATCGTCACTATCATTTTAGCCTTTCGCTCGTACACCATCTGCTAGCTGGAAGTTCCCTGGAGGATTGCCAGGCAATCTGTTCAATTCTAATTTTTACTCGAAGTTTTGCTCGGCCAGGCCCGTCCTACATCCTCGGCGCATTGCTTGGCAATGGTTCTTGAATTGGGACTCCATAGATCACAAAGAAAGCGCACATGATTGCAGGAACAAAACCCAATGTTCTCGAAGATGAGCTTCGCAAGAGGATATTTTGGTAACGATGGCGATCGAGGTCGGAATTTCCGCAAAACTTGGCCGGCCTATAGCCATCCGACCGGACGATTACGATGTCGAGTATCCGAAAGAATCGAGGACGAGAACATAACCGAGGCTGGTTTCCTCTCGAAGCCTATAGGCCCGAGGACCAGTGTAGCTTCGACGTTGTTTGCAGCTCTTCCGCATCGGCGAACTTACCGTAGAAATCCACACGAAGATGTATGCTGTCGAGAAGCCCTCAAGGGACGCTTACGGCCCACTAGTGGAATCTTTGGAAGCCAAGATGACAGCGTGGAAGGAGAGTCTTCCGAAACACCTTCGATATGATCCACTCTCACCGCGTTGGGAGGTTAGGATTCATTCCGCCAACTTGATGTTGTGGTACCACGAGTAAGTCTAATCCTCGGTCCTCATTACCTTTTTGCTGGCTTATTATTTTCGGCTATGCTCGTGCTGACAATCCGTAGACTTCGCATTCTTCTGAGGCATCCTTCTCAGAACGTTTCTGCTTCAGCCACCGTCAACAGCGACAATCTTACAATATGCGTCGAATCATCGAGGCAAATCCTGGATATAATTGACACACTGCGGAAAGACAACCACCTAGACACCACATGGTATGCGACCACGGTGCCGCTGCTAGCCAGTCTAACGATATTGTTCTCGATCTGGGAAAAGAGGGACACTATAACTCAAAATGAAATACAACGTGTTAAAGTGGATATGGAGCTAGCTAATAATCTTTTGGGAGAATATGGCAAATTACATGGTTCGTTCACCTCCTTATTAAGACGCCCTAGAAGACCTGTAGCGAAACATTTGATATTAACGTCACCCTCCTTAGGCTCTACGAACAAACTTGGAGCGGTAGTTGCTTCTCTTACAGAGAGTACGATGGCAATGCTCGACGCAAAGCACAACAAGCCTGCAAAGAGCAGCAAGCGCGCCGCTAGGGTCTCCCTCAGTTCAAACAAAAGCGCGGCCAATACTCAAGCGCAGCCACAACCCCAGCAATTACAACACCAACAGCAACAACAACTGCACCAGCAGCAACCTCAGCAACAACCCCAGCAACAGCAAGCTCTAGTCGGCACTCAAGCTCCCATATCCCCCTACCTACCCCCCAACCGATCGGGTCGCAGAACCAATCCTTCCCAACCTATACAACCCAACCAGCGCCACAGCCTTCGACTGCTCTATATGTCGACCCAAATCTCCACATAGACAGCGTCCCCTCGGCGCCGCAAGGGTCGTTCGATGGAGGAACGCCGGACGCCTCCGCGAGCAGCGACTCCCACATTCAGCGGCCGCCGCGTTGTCCGCAGTCGCGGCACAGCAGCAGCAGCAGTACATGTTCCCAAGCCACCCGAGCGTCACATCTCCGCCGCTCGTCTTCGCTGGGAACGACCCGCAGCAGAGGGGCCATAGTCAGGGCTACTGGCTCGGTACAGCGGGAGCGGAAGGGTGGAAGGAGTACCTTAGCGCATTGCCGGCGTGATAGGCCAGGCAGATGGTTACTCGGCAACGGAGGCGCTGATGGCGCTGGGACAACAGGGACAGCACCAGCAAACCGACCTGGGGCAGCGGCAGGGCAGCTGGGCGCAACCACCTGGCGTGCAGATGAATATGTACGACTTCAACGACGAACAAGGCAGGATGCAAAATTCCGGTAATTCTGGAAGGAGCATGGGATTATGACAAGGAAAAATAAAATAAAATAAAAGATTCAAATAAATCTACATAATTAATGTTAATTGTATTAAAAATAAGGTATTGGTTATTATGTTAAGGGTCTCTTACTATTTCTACGGTGCGGTTCGTTACTTTTTTTTTTTTTTTTTGTTATTTGGAAATGGGCTTTTCTATCTACACTTTTACCTTCTTAATTCACTAATATTAATCATGAAAAAGAAATATATTAACTTTACTGTTTAGTTTTGTTTTATTTTTTTATTCCCTTTTTATTCATGTCTTTCTTATATTCATCTCAATGTTCTTTACTCGATACGAAACTTTTCAGCCTGTATATTGATACATATATCCTATAAATTACAGTGGTTAACAAACGCATCGCATTCACCACATAAAAGCTTTCAGGTTTCTGTGGTAAAAAGGAGCAGACCTAAACAAAAGATCCAATAATTTTTTTATTTTGTATAAACTCAAAAACTTTTTATTTACATTGTTTTTATTTGATATTTCCTACGTATTAATATTTTTGTACTTATCAAATTTTCTACACAAAATTGCCTTTCATGTTTCACTCTACGACCCCAATGCTTAATTAAAGTCATAAAGTTTTTGGGGCCGGGAGAGTGTGATCGAGACTAACTAAAAACACTCCTTTTTTATCTAATATAATGATTTATCTCTCCTTAATATTCGTTTCTATTCTATCGTGAAGTAATTTCTCAAGTGTCGTTAGAGCAAATAGCTACAGAAATAATATGTATTGCGGCAAACCTTCAAAAAGGAATTCTTAATTCTTGTGACGTTCCTGGATAATTCGTGATTGCTCTAGCTATGGCTTGAGGCCGTCGTTTCACCGCAAAGTGATATGCTAGAGACAGCTATATGGTGGTCGTTAATCTATTCTATAGGGTGGGTCTGACGTCCGGCGCGACCGTAGCGTATGGAGTCGGGCTGCTATCTCTTTTTTCAGCCCAACGCTAGAACTACGCCTAACGTGAAAGCTTAGCTATGCAGTCTGGACTTCTCCTTTTGGCGATCAGCCTAAGTGGTGCGATGTAGCTCTAGCGGGGAGGTATGGGTGCTGTTCCGGGGCGGGACGCATCTCCGCGGAGAACGTGGAGATTTGAAAATATCGAGGACACCAGTCCGCGGAGGTTAGACTATGAGGGTTGCTGGTTGCGAAGAAGTTAGTATGGTTTCTACTCTGGCGCTCGAAATTTCTCAGCCGGTGCCGGGTTGAGTATGTTTAGAGCGCTTAGCCTAGGTATACATGGGGTTGGACTATATAATGCATTCTAACGACGCGTCTCTACTGCGATAATCGTTGAGTCTAGATGGGATACGAGATTATAGGTACTCTTGTACATCGTGCTTTATGTTTTCTTTGTATGGGGCGTCGGTTGCGCTGGATTAACATCTAGAAGGTAAATATGGTTCCTTTGTCTGCGTCTTTGATATTTGCCTCAAATACTCGTTTATCGCGAGTTTTCTTGTTGCTTGGTTCAGGTCGCCTTTCATATCCTAAAACTCTTCTTCAAGAGGTGATAGTGCTATGATGCGTGATCATTTTCTCAGAAACTCTTGTATAAAAAGCACTCTAAGGAAATTAGGTGCTATCGAACCTGGCAGCTTTCGCTCGCTATGATATGCAGAGGAGAAAAATCGATATTCAAGAGAAACGCTATTAGTAATCCGGACTCTGTTAGTGAAATTGCATCTATTCAGTGGTTGAAATTTCTTCCTATTTTCGCTATATCTCGATGCTTAAGCACGTTGAACTGGGTGCTAGAGGATTATCGCGGCTCGAGAATTAGAGGGTCTTCATTTAAATTTTCTTCACACTAAAACATTCTGCGCTGGAACTGAATACGTAGAACTGTCGCGGATGGAATTATAATCCTTTTGGTGAGGAAGCCGGAGTAAATTTTGGAGCTATCGGGGTCCTCAGAGTCTCCGTCTGCTGTTCAATATGGTTTGTTGAGATTGACGGCTAGGATGATAGTACATAGCTTCTATCTGACGTTGTTTTCACTCTAGACCAACTTGAAGTATCACCTGTCTTCGTTACATTCGTGGTCCTGTTTAATTCATCGAGAAGGCTTTTCTTCTTTTGAAATAAAAGTATCACGATGGGCGATTTCGAAGATTGAGCTTTTCGGCTTATTGAGCTCTCGTTCGATTGATAGAATCAAGTGCAATTTATAAAACATTCTCTGGGTGTTGTAACAGTTTGTTTGGACTTCCATGAATTGAGTGCGGTTATATATATTCGCCTTGTTGTGTTATCAGATACCCTGTGCGATATAAACAGAAAAGCGAACTTGGTGCCTTTAACTTTTATGTGACAATATGACGCGGACTGGTCCCAATTGATCAAGTTTACATGGCATACTCTAATTCGTTTGTGGTATACCATCAAACCTCGATGATATATGGCTTGAAACTGTCAGTGGTTCTTTCCTAGGTACTTAAGTACTAGCATCTTTTCCGGAGGGGGAACCGATATTATAGCTTGGGGGGGGGGGGGGGGAGGAGAACTCGACATTTTTCGATTTTTGGCTTTGTTAAGATGTATAATGGTAATTTACGCACTATGCGAACCGAACTGGTGGACGTTTTAGTCACAAAAGATAGACAAAGCGCTAGATATCACATAGTGAGATTCCCCTGGAATATGCGACATTGCGGGGCTCAGAACATAGCGCTTAATTATCGTATTGAAGGTTCGTTCTCACCTGTGTCTACATGGTACTGCTATCTGTCTGTCAGTAAAGATGCATCGAGAAGTTGCATATCAGTTTTTTAATTACACTTGTCGACAGTTCACCAGCCGTAGAACATATGGCGTTCGCGAAGAACTTGGAAAACGATTGCAACGATATCAGGGGAAATCCGACACCTAGTAATGCTTTGGCTACTAATCTATATAGTTGCTGTCATATTTTAATGAGTTTGGGCAGACCTGCAGGTATTTCGATATAATTCAGATATCCAGTAGCGGTTTCTCAGATATTTTGCGTTTATACACTAGGAGAATGCGAAACTTATCGAGAAGTACTAGTCGGTTCCTTACCTGTTAAAATGTGAAGCGGTAGTAGTCTCTCTTCTCCTAAAATTTTCCACAAGCCGCCTTGGAAAAATTATGAGCTCTCATATCGGTTTCTTCAGTATTGCTGTTGCGCGTGGTATTGTATCGAGTTCTTTCCAAAAGGAAAGGGTTCTGTCAAGAAGATATATCTTGTCTTTGGTCGGAAAACTTCCGTCCGGATTATCGCTCTTTCTCCAATTGGAAGTTGTTGGTATTTAGCGTCGAATTTCATACATCCCTATCTGTAGACCTCGAAGCTTTTGGGATCAGGTACATGCGACTATCACGGTTACTCTGTCCGCATCTCATCTTGGTGACCATATTAGTTTGACCGTTTTTATTTGGATTTCATGTGAGCTCAACTTGAGTTATACGTTGTATGTTATAAGGATGGTAAATGAAAGTGCTGGTAGTTATATTTATTAGTCGGATAGGTACGCGTCGTGCTCAACGTATTATGGTTATTCGGGGCTTCTTGTACGTAGTCACTAAAGAGAACATCGGTCGCTTTGTCGTTCGCTGTGAAGCTTCAAAGGCCGGGTTCCTATTTAATATACGCGCGTCGAAAACTTTCGCAGCACCTTTCTATCAGCGGCTTTCCGTAGCGGAACTACTGATTGCAAGGGCACTCAAAAAAATTCCTACGTTGAATCGTTCGTCACTTAGTACTATGGGGCATCCGCGATTAATGAGCAAATCCTAATCATATTTCTGTCCGTAATTTGCATTTTGTTTTATCTCTACGTGTATGAACTGCCTCGCTCTCAACGTCTCGAACTATGCACTGTAACTGCGCGATCTGTAGAGATACACGCCATTGATAAAAATATCTCTTTGAAATCGCTATGGTCAAATAGCTTCTCATTTCATACGATGCGTAGCTTTACCGTTAACTTCTCATTTATCTAACTATATCCTGGTCTTGCCGTTGTGGGGTGGGTGTCTGCGACGTCCTTCCAATTATGAAGTTGGACCTTCATTGGTCGGGGCGGGCGTAAGTCTTGCCTACTGTCCGGAGTGATTATTCACCTCTCGAACTAGACCTGCCCAATATCCGCGCCTGAGGCTTTTAACTCAAGTAGTCGTATTTACGAAATAGATGGAATCTCCCTTGCTTGCTAGTAGAGTGGCTGGGTACGAGACAAAGATGGAACGCTTTTAGGACGATTCGAAGAGCCGTGTCATTATCCGGTGATGTTCGTTATTCGTCGTCAGTCAAAGTAGTAAATCGTTTATGCTTCACTATTCTACCGCAGAAGGACTACGGACTTTACATGTCGTGTTATGGTGCGAAGGTGAGAATCGTTGCCGATTGTCGCAATAATATACACAGCAGGTCTATACCTTGTGCAAATCTAATAGTAATCGAGTATATGTGGTATTTGGAATTTCCATGTTTTTGTGAAGGTCACATATCATAGTGTACTCGTACACCAGTAGGGGCAGTTCGGGTTTGAAGACGAATAAAATATCGCGTGGATTTCTAGATCGCAGTTCGAAGTGCCCCGGATATTGGTATCAGTCGAGCTTATCTAGTTTCTGTTTTTAGATGGGAGGTTAGTTCTACGGTCAAAGGTAGCTCGCATGGTTATCCCGTCTAGTAACTATCAATATATCCCGTCGCTTCGCGACGACCACAATTCCCACGGTGTATCTTGCACGCTTCACAAAGATTTCTAAACAGCATACACCGATACGTGTTCCTCGCTCCTACCGCCATGTGCTCACGGGAGGCTGATAATTGACCCATCTAGCTGTTCTACCGCGGAGCTTTCGGCTGAAGGTACTGATATAGGGTCTTCCTGTTGTTAGTGTTACTTACAGCTTTGGGCAAGTTCCTAGGCCCGGTATAACTTCGGTTCGTGTGACCTTTGGAACTTCACGTTAAACGGTTTCTACGAGTATGCAAGCGTCGCACATCTCGTTGCGTACGTTTCGTAATTACGCTTTTACGCTCATGTCATAACGAAGTTTGCTCAATATGACGAGGGTCTTGGATCATAGAAATTGCTTCCTTCTATATCCAAGTCCTCGTCGAATGAAACATTCTATAAGGCTCTGAACCTCCAGTACGGTTTATAATTCGTACTTCGATGCAGCTGCTAGCGTCAATGCATTCGGTTGAATGATCAGACGTCTACGTGGTTTTTTGGGGCTTATCCGATTTCACTCATTATAGGATTTCGTCAGCTTGACAGAATGATGTGCCGGTAATCTTCTTGCTAGGCTCTTGCATATCCGGTTGCCTTTGAACTACAAATATGAGCGCTTTTTGTTGCTGCGTAGTCATAATTCAATAACATGCGCGATGAGTCATGCCCGAGCTTGTGGCTATTTGTAATAGCTATGGCGGACGACCGTGTATTTTGAGAAATCTAAACCT
Source organism: Pezizomycotina sp. ARF18 (assembly GCA_002224055.1). Classification (NCBI taxonomy): domain Eukaryota; kingdom Fungi; phylum Ascomycota; species Pezizomycotina sp. ARF18. The sequence goes on from AZLU01000026.1 coordinate 138,013, forward strand.
CGTATGTGTTGGCGGCCTGCCTAGTGACTTTAGCTTAATCGCGACTTAGCTTAGAGTCTTGAGTTATCGCAAGGTTTGAAGATCCTTCAAGCCCTAATTCAGAAAGATACGCCTCGTCTCGCTCGTGGTCTTGCCGTCCAGTCGTAGAAATTCAGTATCCGCCCTGGAGAAATGCCCGATCATCTTTTGTAATTACTCTATAAGACAAAGCCATCATTTTGTCCGCGGCGTGGGCTATCACCTCAGACCACGTAGAGAATAATAATATGTGGTTACATTCAGTATTTCTGCGTTCAAGTTCTATACTTTGGGTTGCTCACCAGCGAAGTGAAACTATTAAACACAGGGACAAAGCAAAGAATCTTAAATAGTATACCAAGTCGGGTCCATGTAAAAGAGTATACTATACAGCTCGGCCTTACACCTATAGTATCAACCCAGATTCTTCGGCTCTTCAGATTCATATTTTATCGCTAATCAACGCAGCTTAGGGTGCACGCCAAGATGCTATTATTATGATACTTCTTTGCCAGGTTGTCTAGGGTCTATCGGCTGTCCGATGGCCTCGAATTTGTTTAAGTAACTAAGGTGTTTGACGAGTATCCCATTGTATTACCTCTCTTGTTTCGATTGATTGGTCTACTGGGTATTGCAAGATCCAACAGAACTCCTGCTTCCTCCTAGACCCCTAGAACGCGGCTCGTTTATGATGCAGTCGAATGTTTTGAATTTGATTTTACATCCTCGAGGTATACCTATGCTATGACTCCGTTCTCCAATGCTTTTCTCTTGCATTATTATGCCGTACTATCAACTTAGTTATGGTGCAAAGCCTACAATTACGTATATGCTCTGATGAAGCCTGATACATTATTGGCAATATACCGCCGTAGCTCGCAAAGGATACTTTCTGTTTCCCCTTTGTTTTGCAATTAGTATGCGATACGTAGAGTTCGTGGAATCATAGTGAGTCTTATCACGTTGGGAGCGTCGACTTGAGTTCAAATATCATCTGGCATTCCAAAGACTACGAAGTATAGAGGATCTGCTACCCTGATCATTGCTTAGAACTGTATCAGATAGGTAGGCAATGGTGAATGTCTGCACATTTCAGAATGAGCTGCTAGTCGTGTATACGTATAACGAGAAGTGTTTGTCTTTAAAGTTGAGAGGTAAGTTTTGTTTGAAGAAATATTTGCTGTTTAGCTAAATGATTATTATTTTGTATTGATTTTCTGTGTGGATATAAAAATTTAGTTTTTTTTTTTTTTTTTTTTCAGCGTTGTTAACAAAAAAAAGTGATCCAAGAGTCAAAATTCAAGAGCAAACTAGCACTATACTACTAGTAAAATAACATATATCTATGTTCAAAAAAAATATCTTAGAGGATAACTTTTCAAAGGCAAAATGTCAATATTGATGGAATATATAAATATATGTATATATAAAGAATATTATTCAAAAAAATATAGATACATTTAGAAGCAAAATCAGAATCATGATATTCGTGAAGACATGTCGTTGGGAGGAGACAGAACAAAACAAAAAAGAAACGAAAAAGAAATATGGGAAAAGAGATACAAAAGGAATTAGATAGAAAATACTAGTCCTGGTATAACTGATATGCTAAATGCAACAGCACCTCTATCTGGCTTATGGCTGTACTTTCCTATGGAATGTTATGGGCAACAGTATGCGAGAAAAGAGGTATTATGGGGATAGTAAAAATGGTGATGCGAAAATGCCAACAATAATAATACTTACTGAGGGAAAAAAAAAAAATAAATAAAAGGCATGCCAAAAAAATATACAAAAGAATTGGAAAAAAAAAAAAAAAAAAACTCAAATCTTCACTATTCCCATCATTGGTATCCTGTCGACCCCTCACGAGTATTATACTCACAAGCATTATACTCGTCGTCACCATCGTACGCATATCCCGCCGATTAATCAGGAACTTCTCGCGGTGATATTGGTACATATGCACGCTCTCCAACGCCGCCTCGGGTCCGTCCCTCACACCGACGAATATCGCGACCAAAACGTAAAGAACAGCTTCGTCCACAGTACTAGCGGTGAGTTGGCTTCCAGTCCCATAACCCTTAACAAGCTCCCGTTCGACAGATCCTGCCGTAGCACGCGCGCGAGCTCGGATTCAGGTATAATCAGGCTGTTCCTCCACTCCTCACCCGCTACCGCTTCCTCCTCGGAGAAGTGACGAGTACCGCCGCGCTAATTCCTGCGCATGTGATGCTTTGGGATTGTTATCGTTACCCTTGAACGGGTCCGCTTGCGTGTACGGCGGCGGGGATGAGCGCCTCTTACCGCGCCGCGTTCGGATTCGGGACTGGGGCGGATGGGTAGGATCTTCGTCGGACCGCTACCGCGGGGTCGAACCGCATCGAGTGGCGGTTTGATTTCGTCGCGTCGCGTCGAGATCACGCGCGGCAAAGATACCTCTTCTAGGGTCGTTAAGGACGTCTAGTGGTGAGGGCGACTGCTGGTAGCAGAGCTTGTGGAGCGTGCTGTTGAGGTGCATCTCCTTCTCGTCGGAATCCATGTCGGGTGAGCCCTCGTAGTACAATGATTTGTTGCCGCGACCGATCAGGGGCGAAACCTGCTCTTCGGCTAAAGGATTACGGAAGTAAAGGTTAGCAAACTCATTTGAACTTAAGGAAAAAAGTGAATGGCATATATGGTGTATCTTACCGTTCGACGGCTGCTCGACCCTGGCCTCGACCTCTGACCGTTCACTACATCGACGACATTATACCCCTTCGGCGTGCAATCCGGCGAACCACCAAACGCAATGTCCATATCATCGATCTCCTCACTGCCTGGGTTCTCAGACAGCGACTCCATCGTTCGGTTCCGCACCTCTCGCACCGCCCACCGCGGGTCGTAAACGCTCCTTCCGATCGTCGATATAACGCTACCCGTCAGCTTCAGCGGTGCGAATAACATAGGGAACAATATTGAAGATCCTTGCCCCGGCGACGGCGGCGACGGCGATCTGGAAGGTATCGATTCTTCAGCCGATGTTTCCGTATCCGTCGGCGAAGGCGGTGCGTTTTCTTCCGTGCTAGGGTTATCTATAATCTGAACGGGAGCAGGACGGAGAGCGGATAATGGAATCGTCGAAGTAACCGACGCGGACTCGTCGTCCGTAACCTGCGGCGTCTCCGGGATACCGGCTTTACTGAGCTCCGCGAATAAGGAATCCCTCTCGTTTAGCTCCCGGGAAAAGCTCCACATTCCGCTGCTCCTCCTGCTGTGCGTAAAGTCCATCGACGACTGCCGCGTCGACGGCGAATGTTCGACCGAGGAAGGCAGGATTAGCTGCTTCGGTGCAGATATTCCCGATGGGAACTTGCGCATTTTCCGCGTGCGGATTCCCGCCGAAGTGGCGCTGTTGCTTGTTGTCGACTCCGGGCTGTCGGGCAGTACGGGCGTAGTCGTCCTCGATAACGGTCGCTGTTCCTCCGTTATATCCTCTACGATCACCTCCGAAGACTCCGCGTGCGACTGCGCTTCTTCCTGCTGCTGCCTGTGTTTCGAAACTCTTATAGTTGATATTGACGACTTTCGAGGCCTACGACGCTCCGCCCTGTCTTCCATATCTTTTATCCGCTCGTGCGCGAACGTGAGCTCGTTCAGCAGCCAGTCGTTCTGCTGTATTATCGCCTGCTTCTCCGACGCGTCCATGGATATCGCGACGGACCGCCTCTTTTTCCATTTCGAGCTGCTCTTCGAGATCTTCGTTTAACTTCTCCAGCTCGCTGACCCGCTCACGCATCGATCTGAGTTGGTTGTGCGAAGTGTTCTTCTCCATCGACCGTTGCCGTTCCATCTCCCGCACGCGCTCCTCGAATACGGTCTCCCACTCCGTCACTTGGTTCTGTAAGTTTCTAACCTTATTGTTCAATCTCTGCACTACGGCGGCGTGCGACTGCTCCGACGAAGCGTCCGTGTACGACTTTAACTTCGTATTCAGGTCTGCCACTTCGCGCTCGAGGTGCTCTATATACTTTGAATTTTCCATCGAATTGGAACGGTGGTGCATGAGCAAAGAAGCCTGGATCGGCGAGAGGGGTGCGTTCTGCAAGTTGAGTATGGACACTTTGGAATTCGACGGGGGTGTGTGCACATCTCCCCGTTGTTGGAAGATTGGAACAGGGATACCTGCTGGTGTCCCCTCCGAGAATGTTCTAGGTAGGGTGCTGGACCGCCTAAAGTGGCCGCGGATCTTGTGCGATTTGGCACCTAGCATTTCCGCTGCTGTCGGAGATATCACGCTACCTTCGGCGTCGGTATCTGCGAACGTGGAAGAGAACGAGCTGACTACCGGCGTTGCGTCCATGCGCAGCTTGCGCAGTGTTAATCTCCTCTCCTGCAACGTCGGTGTCCCCGGTAGCGGTGGCGTTGACGATGCCGACGAAGAATGTACGGGTTCTGTAACCCTTCTGCCGATTTCGCCGATGTGGATTCTCGATATTGCTTCTGGAATCTTCTTTTGTTCTTGTTGTTCTGGATCGCAACTGGGTTTCTCGAGGGGGAATGTGAATGACTGAGGTAAGGAACCGCTCGCTAAATTCCGTTCCGGCGCACCAGCCCAGCTCTCTTCTTCCTCCTCTGGCTTAACTAATCGTATAGTCGATCCCTTGCTAATATTTTCGCCAGAGTTAGTCGGAAGAGCAGGTGGCGGAGAATTGCCGTTGGGTATTTCGTCGTTGAGTTTCGCTGATACCCCCGTCGAAATATTGCCTTCTACCGTACGGCTATGATCATGCGATGGCGTTGTATTCCCTTCGATTCTCCAGGCTTCTCCACAATAAGATTCTCTGCAGATGAACCACCGTCGAGACCATCCCTCGTCGACGCCCTAACCGCGAATATTTAATGTTTAGCTTTCGTCAAGTCTACCAAAATCAACATAAACAAACGACCTCCCTACGACCCCGCAAAATACAACAAAAACCTAAAGATAAAAAGTATCGTTCAAACATACCCTCCATCGTCCATTCCGCCATCCAGATCCGGTTCTACCTTCAAAGCCTCGTCTTCTTCATCGTCGTTTGTCGTCGAGGGAACGGTCAATTCCGACATCGGACTGTGGGGTTGTAACAGCGTCCGCTTGCGTCCGTCGTCCGTCGAGTCATTATCGTTGGCCGGCGAGAGGCTTCTTGTCGACCATTTCGTCGAAATATTCGCAGGGTCCTCCTTGGAATGTTCCATCGTTTGAGAGAGGGGAGAAATATTTAATGCTTATAATCTGCTGAAAGAAACGGAATGCAAATGCATGATCTCTATAGGACACCGCTGAATAAAAGAAAATATAGGATATAATCTAGAAATGCTGATGATGGAGAAATGATTGCAATAATATCTGGAGAAGAAAAAAAGAAAGAAGGAAGAATACAAAGGATTATCTACGGAATAATATTATCAAAAGAAAGAAATTATTGTCTCTGATTTCGCTTGTGCAATCCCTAATACTACTCTACATACGGTGTACCTACGACCCACTTTTGGTTATCCCTGGGATGAGCACGCGGGTGGTTGGTGGCCATGTGCACCACCTACAACCCCTTGATTAAAATTTTCCTTTCTGCCGCGAGGGCAAGGAGGGGAAATTTGATAGAAATGCACACAGCAGTATAATTATTTTAAAAATCTGAACAAACAAACAAAAACCCAAGGAAACAGGGAAACAAGCCCTCGTTTAAACAAAGGCAGGGGAGGAATTAGAGGAATTAGACCTAATAAGGCTATAGTTCTCCGTAGACCTTGTAGAGAGTGGAGAAGAATGCCTGTCGAACAGCTCATCACTCTAGCGACTAAAAAGCTTTAACGCTGGTACAGTACAATTTCAAAAGACAAGATTCCCAGTGCCGTCTCAGATTTCACAAGATGTATGCAGAAAAAGAGGGGAAATAAGAGTGCCGCAGTGGGCGATATGAACCAATAAGGGAAATTTTCGATAGCGCATCTATCTGCGGGCTGGGTTTGAAATTTTGGGCGCGAAAATGAGGACATTTTGAGGGGAAAAAATAGAGTCCCTCCCGAGGTAAACCCCCTTTCGGCAAAGGGGGAGCGGGATTAAAAATCCCTCCCTCCCTTCAAGATTTCATCATACCATCTTTGCCCCGTCGTAGGGCAAGAAAAAGCAATACAGTAATATCTGAGCGTGTTAAGACTTGAGATCGAGTCTCAGACTCCTCAGCCCGCTGTGAAACGTGAGCTCTCTGTCTTTGTCAGCGGAGTTAATCAATAATAAGTTATCGATAGTAGTTAATCAATGGGGTTTGAGGTAAAATATATATACTTCGTCCAGTAAGTAATTTTTTGGATGACGTTTCGCTGTCAGCTAGTATTATCATTCTTTTGAAAAAAATGAGTAAAAGGGTCATTAACATAAACACGGAGGAAAAAATAGCAATTTAAAAAGACAAGTGTTAGAAAAGGGAATCCTTATACGCCATTTTTTTTTTTTTTTTGATAATAATATATAGAAATATTTATTACTTTTTTGATCATTTCTTCTTTTCTCTTAATTTCGTTGAAGCGTGAGGGACAAATCTGTTAATGCTGCTTCTGAAGGATGGCATGTGAATAATTGTCTTCTTTCTTCCCAATGATAAAGGGAGTATACGATAATAATAGGGCTGTGGTAATCCTAGAAACAAAGTTGTTACGATCTGTGCCGACTTAATTTTCGCTCAGGTAAATATATTCAATTCATGAAATCCGCCAACACCTCGCCATCGACACTATCGACCCAATCATGCTTGAGCTGCTGTGGTCCGCCGTTCCTTTCCTGAGCCTGGAGCAGGTGATGTTTAATGAATTCCCGGACGTTAATACTGTGAACCGGGTCCGTGTGCGTCAACTACCCCATGGTAAAATAGCATGTTATTATTAGAACACTCAGGTTAATGCATTTTATAGCGTGAGCACCTACTTCTCGTCTACGGCTTCTTCAGCGGAAGATGTACCGTCCTGAGGTTCTTCGTTCGTCCAGTAAATAAGGCTACTGTTAGGTAGTTAGCGAAAGGATTGTGAAAATAAGGGCGAAGTTCATAAAAATAAGGAGGTACATACTCGTCGCCGCTGTCTTCCGTAAGTTCGACTACCACGTCGGTCCATACGGTCATCAAGTCTTGTATTTTGCCTAGTATCCACTTCTCGTTCGTCTCTAGCAGCTTCGTCAGGGCTAGGCAGTTCAGTTTCCTAATCCGAGGATGACCGATATTTGCGAACTGTTAAAGATGTCAAGATGTTAGATAAGCAAGTAAATTCAAAACAAGCAACAGTAGTAATCAGAAGAAAAAACGAGGGGAACTAACGTGATTGAACCATTCCTCAAGCAGCCATTTCATAGTCGCCTCGACGCTCTCCCCTCCGAGCTTCGTGCTACCCACGTAACCGACAATCTCCATAAAGATCGGCGTATCGCCAGCACGAGCCTGCTGAGGACCTCCACGTAATCCGTGAGCACCGCCGTCTCTATCGGCGGATACTTCTTATTCGGGCCCGTAGTCTGGTGCGCCTGCCACGTCCATACACGCCCTCGAAGATTTTGATGATGTAATTACTATCCACGAGGGCTTTCCCAATAATATTAAGCGCGTCGCCGCCGACGCCGCTGCCCGCACGGATCACCATCTCGACCACGTGCGTTATTATCCTGCTAGCTTCACTCTTGAGCTCCTGACCCATCAGCGAGGAGAACTTGTGGAATATCTGCGGCGTGTACTGGAGCATCTCGCGGGCGCGAGTAGGACGTATCCCTCGATGACCTCGAGCACCCTATGCAGCGTCAGCGTGTCGGTTTCCATGCACGGGAAGATGTATTCGACGAGCTTGAGTATCTCCTGCGCGTTTGCGGAGGGTGTCGCTTTGATTGTAGCGTCCCACAGGTCGAGAGAATCTTCGAGGAGGTAGACTTGGAGACCCTGAAAGGAATAAAAATGTCAGATGTGCTTCCGCGCTCGTGTATTACGCGCTTTAAAAACAAATAGAGAAGGCTTACGTTTCGAGGATCTACTGAATACTGTAATAGAGGAATCACCATGTGGTTATATTTTAACGAGTCCTCTTTCATGGCCGTGACCAGCTTGGCGAGAACTGACAATAGCCTGCTTGAATAAGTGCTCCTCTCCAGTCTGTTCCCAGAGTGGAGGTAGTATCTGGACAATTTGGTCCGCGTATGGTGCAACCTAAAGATGGTCTCCTGTCAGCCAAAAGTCATATACTGAAGAGATCTGAAAAGCGTTTCGCTTGGGAGGCGACTAACATGGTTCCCGAGCCTTTCAACAATGCAAGCTATAACATTAAGCAAGCTCATCTTAGTCTCCGTCTCCTCGACTTCGTCGATCAGCGCCATGATCTTCTGGAATATATCCGCCACGAACGGCATAAACTGCTCGACCCTGAATTCCCACTCGTCGACACAAGCGCGCAGGCTCCTTGCTGCGGTGACCGAACAACAAGATCGTTTAGCGGGTCCTCCTTGTTCATCAGATGCTGCATGACCCTGTACACCGTCGGCCGATTATCCTGGGAAAGCTTAACGGGGGTCCACTGGCTTATTAGGATCGCTATCCTTCTCCGGAGTATGTTTGTAGCCTGGCTGAGAGACCTGCACTCGTTTACGAGATGCTGTTCAGGAAACCGTCAAAGTCGAGGTCTTTATCCAGAATGCAAGCTGCAAGGCCAACGGCCGTATAAACCGAATCCTTGTAGAGAACATCGTGGCTGTTGGTTGCTACAAAATTCGTGACAATCAGCACATGGCAGCAGCTCAAAAAAGAAATTCTCCAAAGCACTTACTAGCCACAGTTTGAAAGACGTTTATCAAAAGGCTGCACGATGACAGATTTATGGTTGACGGCTAGGTTCATGAATAGTTTCTCCGCACAAGGCTGTAATAGGAAGATTAGCGCCGAAGTACATGAGGGCTTTGCAATTAAAGCTTACTCGAATCATATACTCCCAGCTGTCCGACAGGTCGTCCCACGTAACCGCCCACGTCTCAGGGTCCTCTTCCCAGGATTGTAAATCGGAATGCCGAAGAACAAAGAACTTGGTTACAAGGACTTCCACGCATCTAGTGACCTTCTCTGGCACTAAAAGTTGTGTTTTAAAGCTTTCTGTGACCGTATTGACTTCTTCCTTCTCCTGTTTATGTCGATCTTCAAAACAAAGAGGAAGTTAGCACAACAATAATATACAAATTCGTATGAGGACAGCTCGGTACGCACATTTGAAGGTCTGCGTTGGCTGGTACACTGACTTGATGCAGTTATAATACAATAGCATGCCCTGCAGGGCTATCTTTTCGAGGACGCCGTTCGTAAAATCCTCCAGCGAGCCGTCGCCGGCGGCGCCATCACCGTTCGTCGACTTCTTCGTGCCTCTGTTCAGAGTTTGCCTAGCGCCGCTGGCTAATACGTCGCCGTACTTCTCGATGACCTGCCAGTAGTTGTCCATCAAGGTCAAAACCCCTTCCATCAAGCCGAACGCGGCCGGTTGTGACCTCGAAAGGTCCAAGTAGAGCTTGCCGAAGCTGGTCACGTGCTTCGATAGGGGCTTTAGTGTTGGTAAAGGTAGCGCGTTACTCGTAACTGGGTCGCCACGGTTAGTTTTACGTACCTCTAGGCTTCTCCACACTAGAAAGGTTTCTCACCTAGCTGGATGAACTGCATCCATTGGTTATTCAAGATGGACCAAACTGCTGGACCTCTTCTGCCCTGTTCGCAAACTCGAACCCGCTAACGATGAGCCTCCGCGTAATTTTTAGGCACAGAACGCTTATCCGTAGCTGGTCCAACACAATCTCGTCAGCTGCCTGGGGCGAACGCACTGCCGGCTGCCACATGTCGACGAACTTGACGTATTCCCCAGCGAGTACCCTAAAGAGCTCTGGGGATGCGGTCTGCAGGTTGCTTCGAATCCTTGGCAGCCTGCCCGAACATAACTCTTTGACAACGTGGAGGACTATGGTCAGGGCGCGGTTCAGTCGTCGGAGCGCTTGCGGTGTGTGTTGGCTCGGATCGTTCGTCTGTGGTGTCGAGCTTCGTATGAGCTGTAGGAGCTTTGTGAAAATATCTGGCCTTCAGCATATTGTTTTTTTTGTTTTTTTTTTTGTTTCAAGAAATGTCAGCATATTCCTAGTGTTGGCTACTCCGGGTAGCTTTGGACAAGTTCGATGCATCAAGGTGGTTACGAGAATGAAAAGAGCAAAAGTTTGACGAACCAGTCGAGAGGATACTCGTTCCTTCCGATTTTGCCTACTATGACAGCGTTTTGGAGCGCGAGCAATGCATCTTCTTCATCGACGGAATCTAGTAGTCGCGAACGTATCTTATCCTTCTCCTCCTTTGGTATAGAACTGAACAAAAGCAAGGAGAAACGCAGCTGTCAGTTAGATTCATGGATTACTAGAGGTTTGAGTTGTCCTGAAAGCTTCTTCTCGATTCAACGAAAGAAAAGACGTACTTGTTCGCGTTCTTCCTCCAGTATCTCTCAACGCCGTACTTGAGCGTGATAATGCTTATCCACCTGACGTCCCTAGGTAACGAAGTATCGAAGTATGCGTCCTGCAGTAAGCTCCAGTAGCCGCTCGTGGTTTCCCATTTCTGCAATTGGCGGGAGGCGAGCTGCACGTGAGAAGGGTTGCTTGAAGTCGCAGCTTGGAGGACCTCGAAGAGATTCTGAGGCGTCAGCGCCAAGTTTGGGTCGCCATCGTCCTAAATATCCCCTCACTTGTCGAAGCTGAAGTAGGATGAACAAAGCACGTGTTAGTTAGGAAGTTTCGCGAAGATCTTTTGTTGCAAAGATTGTTTTTATTCAAGGTTTGTGTTTCGGTGGCGAACCGGACTTCCGAAGCTTTTTTGATATTGGAAAAAAGAGCTATCAAACAAACTTAAAGCAAAACTCAACGCAAATTCGCCCTAACAAACAACTGGACCACGCTCATTGAAGAACGTGAAAGGTTTTTATAAGAAAAATAAACAGCCTTCTTTGATATTATAGTATTAAGTATTATCACGTTTGATATTTGGCTAAAAAGAAAAGAAAAAAAAAAAAGCGGAGTAATTGGAGTAGCAGTTTAAAGAAATGTGAAGTGTTAAAAAAAAAAAATGGTGCAGCTTTTTTTCTCTAGCTCTGGGTCTTTGGACGTTTTTTGGGTCTGGTCGCCGCCCATTGGGGTTCGCCAACAAATCTGAAACACTAACGCTGCAGGGGCTTTGGAGAAGGAAGAAGGGTTCAAAAATCGAAGAAAATTGCATATTGGTAGTAGTATCTATATCTAAAAGAATATAATTAGAATATAAGGGGTTGATATAGCTGTATATTTTATTTGCTTGAATAGATATAGCTCTCACACGATGAGAGGAGTTTCGAGCCGATTATATAAAAGACAATATACACGGAGGAAGAGGTATTTGCCGGTGTCACATACTCACTCAGCGTATATATATCGTATACGAAGTAGTATATCGTAAACCGAAATGCGTGAGCATTCATTTCACATCCGTTGAAGAGTGATATTTCCCGGTTGTTATGCAGAGATGCCGGGAGATATATCTGCTATTTGTTGCGTATTCTCATGAAAGGAGATCATACGATTCGAAATATGCAAAAAACCAGCGAAAAAACTCCAACTTATGATACAGCCCCCCGATGCTACTGTACAACATGTCCCGAGCTCCCAAAGATCAGAAGAAATTATACGATATCCCTTTTAAAACGATGCTTTCCCGTGTGAAATATGCAGGTGAAACGAGTAAAAGACGAAGAAATAGGCAAAGTGTCATTAAAAAAAAAAAAAAAAAATGAAAGGTACAGCGGAGAGCCCTTCATGCCCTTCCCAAGGTCTTCCCCACTCCTTCAATCTCACCGTAGAGCAAATCCGCCTTCATGACGTACTTGACTCCGGCGGTGACTTCCTCGCCCGAATGTCGCAGGCCGTGCTGCTCAAACACCAATATGCGGCCCTGTAAAGGCTCAATATCTAAATACCGCGGTCTCCACCCGTGGGGACGCTCCCTGTGTCCTGTCCGAGGATTGATCGGCCACTGGTTCTTATCTTCCCATATGCGGGTACACCCGCCACCGGGATATTCTTCATTCGTAATCGTATCAGAACCACCGCCGCCGCCAGACGCCGGCGACGAAAGAAATACTATAATCGAGTAGTAGGACGCTTGCGTTCGGTCTTCCGATATATACATACCGTCCGTCTAGAAATCGAAAAAAAAATTGCTCTTAGTTAGAGAACAGTAAAATATCCAAATTTTTGAAAAAATCTCGAGTACTTACGTGAGGCCGAAAATAGTTGCCCGGGTGATATTTCAAAAACTTTAGCCTCGAATGCATCCCTTTTAGCCTAACCCTCGCGTACGAAGGCCGGCCTCCCATAACAGGTACGCCCTCCTCGCTTTTACCCTCTTTATCTCCGCGATGTCTTGCAGGTACGGCAGCAGCTTGTAAAAAATCTGTTCGCTTAGGGTCTCGCAGTCCATCACGATCCTCGAACATTTCCGTACGGTAAGGTCTGGTGGCGCGTCAGCCGGGTTCCTCTTGTTGCTGCCCAACATTAAAGCGGAGTCCCATATCGCAGACAGCGGTGTACCGGGACTCGCGTTCTCCGCCGCGTATTTTTCGGCGAGCTCGAGCAGGCGACCGCAGTCGCTAGGTGTGAAGAGGTTATCGATCACAGCCGCGTAGTGGTTCCTGTAACATGGTAGGTTCGCGGCGAGGAAGTCGATCCTTGTGGCCTTCGGGTTGGCAACTTGCGACGAGCGGGCCGCTTGGGCTTCCGGTGCGGGCGTGGATGATGGGGTGGGTAGGGTTATGGTGATGGATGGCGGGTCGGAAGGGTCGGAATCGGATGGACGCCGCTCGGGTGCTTCGTCGATAGTATCGACGGTTGAAGACGGGTAGGAGTAAGCCCACTCGATCTTACGGGGCTGATGGGAAAATCGAAGGGTGGTTCGGGTTGTCGGTGGAGCTGAGGAGCCGAAGAAGTTCGTGTGTGCGCATTGTGGTAGTAGTGCCGTGGTGGCGGTGGTGGGGTTGGAGGTGAACGTCGCGGTAGCAGGCGTTCAGCCTTGGAGGACCAGTGCATGGTATTTTGTTAGCTACGTGCTCATTGCACTTTTGAGAAACAGTTCCTAAGCCTCCTCGAAAGCCTTCCCGTGTTTGTCGTTTTTTCTATGAGCTTTTACTGTCCAGTCGCTTTGTTATCGAGTTTCGTCCGCTTTTCATCCTCCAAAAATCATAACAAAGCCGTCTTTGTCGCCCTCGACGCCAAAACGTGTCCGCAAGTCGTGAAGGTTAGTCGCGCGTTGAAGAATTTGATGAAGAGCTCGTCTTGGTCTCTTCCCAGCCAGTAGCAAAAATACAGTCAAAGAAATGTTCCCGGCTCCTCCGTGCGATCCTTAAAGCCTTGTCTGAAACTCGACCCTTCGTAATGTTATTCTCTTCGTATTATTTTTTCCCTTCTTCCTCCTGCCTACATCCGCGTCCAGTCAAGAAAGCGTTTTGTTCGATTCGACTATCCCCAACCACCAACCCTTTGTGAACCTATAACGGTAAGAAATTTCTGAGGAAAGAGGAATCACAGATTGTTGGGAAAAGCAAGGGGGATTAGGTAATTTATATGGTCTATTCACGTGACATTTAAAATAGCTTGAAATACTTCGTTCCCCCACGACATGGGACTTGCGTCATTTGACGCCTGCATGCAGATTGATCTCACTCACACCTTGCATGGGCCGGATTGTTTAAGTATCCACTAGAAATACTGTGATATTATTATGCAAAAGAATGTGCGCTCAAAGTGGAGATGCTGCTATTCGCTATTCTCATTGGATGATGTTCAGTTGAGGTCAATCTTACATCTCGTTAAAACACCTGGAAGCTTGCTTTCGTTGGATATTATATTATCCCCAGGTCCGGATAGCTTCGGTATATAGCCGGTTACATGGGTCTTAATTGGCATCGTAACGTGGCTATATATTTATCTCTATATATCCACGAGGTCAGAATCGTTGTGTATATAGAATTATCGGAATATATACACACATATATAGGTATTTAGACGCAAGGCAATAATAGTAACTCTATAAAAGCAGAAGCTATTACATAGGTATATCGAATTGTACATTTTGTATCATTACAAGGGTAGAATGCAAAGGATTATAGAAGTTTAGAACTTTTGCTCATGGAATTACGTAGCAGTTCCGTAGCATTTGTTGGCTTTTCCGATGCTTTGGAGGCTTTCGAAGCCTTCGGAACCTGGGCGCTTTTGTGTTAGAAGAATCCAATGACAGGAGCACTGCGGGCAACACCGCTATCGGTAGCTCATGCAAAATCGGCGGGGCTGGCGTTTTCTGAATAATCTGCAGGCTTAGCGTCTTTAGATTGACCATTCGAGAGTTCGCACTCGCGGGAGGTTCCGTCAGAGTAGTAGTAGTCTGTGACGGCGGGCTTTTAGCCCTCGAAAGAGCCCGGTTATCGAAGGTCTCCAGTGATTGTTGGATATATTGACTCCCCATGAAGTGAGCAGCGGCGCGCGTACGATCGTCAACCTCGGCTCCAGCTTCTAAAATTTCGCGGATGATCGCAGGGTCTGCGGCGAACTCGATTGCCAATCTTCAGTGGCGTTTTGGCTGGGGATCTTGCAGGCTTAGACGGTACCCTTTCTCCAGCCCATACGAGCTCCCGCAAAACCTCGAAGGGTTGTTCCTCCTGTATGGCATTACATAATTCCCTATTTATATCCAAACCGTTGCTGACGAGAATGCTCAGAACCTTTGTCAATAGCGGAATATCCCACGTTTCGATAGTAAACCTTGAGAGATTCGCCAGGAGGATGTCTTTATCTTCGATGTTTTGGGATAAGAGAAGCTTCATCATGTCCATCTTCCGTCCCTGTTGGACACCATGGAACAATTCAAACAAATGAAACCGCGTGATGAGGTTGATATCAGCACCCCTTTTCAAAAGGGATTTCACGACATGATACTTGCCAAGTTCTACGGCCTTTTGAGGAAATAAGCACCTCTCATCGGCCATACGCAACGGAAGTCGAGATCGTCCTTGCTGCAGTATCGCTCATCAAGGAGCTCGAAAGTCCTAGGAAGCAAAGCGTCGGGAAAGGCGTCCAGAATTCGTTGTACTCAATCGGAGGTTTAATAACTTCCAAAATATGATCCCTCATCACCTCGGGCGGTCGTTTAACATCCCCTCTACTTTCTCCATCCCACTTTAGCCAGGCTAAAAACGGCTTCGAGGTCCTGCCATTACACCAAAAGAAATTTTTGAGGTCTTGTATAACGGCTTCGTCCCGAGTTTTGAGATTTTGGATATCTCTGGCATGTATAGAATACTCCAGCCAACCCGGACGTGCGTAGTTCCTGAAACGGTAAACTTCAAGTTTTTTGATCGCGGTCTCCATGATGCTTGATGTTGTTAACCGCGGATATGCATGTCCGAGCAAGCGAAATATAAGCATGCCTTTCCGAAACTGGTACCTTTTTTGACCGTTCCAAGTATTCCCGAACCGGCAAATGCGTGAAGCGGAGGACGTCCATTTCGCTATCGAGGGCCACTAGGTTATGACACTTCAAGAGCAATAGATAAACCGTGAGTTTTCTTTGAATAAATGCCGACTTTCAGGGTGTAGTATGGCACAAGTTCTTCGGACCGCCTTGACGAGGGTCTTTATATGAAGAGGCTTGCCAGCTCCCATAGTCCATTGAAGCAGGGCAATTGCAATCCATTTTCCAATACCCTTTTCGCCGAGTATTTTGTCGAATATGACATGATAGGTAGCATTTAGGCCTTCGGGAGTGATTCTATACTCTGCCGTAATTCTGCGGCCGTACTCCATTGATAAAGGCCCTTCAACTAGAGATCGACCCATAAGAACCTATTCACAAGATATTAGCTCGGTTCCTGGCAAGACTAGTGGCGCAGTCAGGTAGTAATCCGGTTTAACTTACATTCCTTTAGCTTTCTCCTTTAACTTTACGGCAATCGCGTCTCTAAGATCATCGTCAATAGTCTGTCCCCCTAATATGTCCCTTTGTCTATGCTCTCATGAAGCTTTTCGTCGATACAACCGTCTATATCGTTTTGGTTATCCATAGAGGAGATCTTGTGTGACAGAAACCCCCGGAATAGTCTCTGAATGTCCTGCTCATCCCGACTGGAGATGAAGATTTTGATCTTCCCCGCTGAATCTTTCAGGATGGATTTGAGAGCCGAGACGATCTTCATTCTACTCGGACGATCGCACTCATCCAGGGCATCAATGATAATATATGTCCGAGTATCGGAGGTCAAGAAGCTTGAGAGAAGTTCGACGCTCTGGAGACCAAGACCCTCTGATCCCGACGGAAATCCCTTTTCCTTTTCCTGGTGGTAATCATCGACTAAAGTCTGCCGTAAGCGGAAGTCTTAAATGCAAGCTGTCTTGTTAGAGACGCAAAGATGTGGTTCGGGTTCCTGCGATCGTCTTCGTTCCTGTTGCATAAAAAGAACGCGAGCTCAAACGGATTCGACATTCCGTTTTCCGACTGGCGATTTCATCCAAGTGTTTCCCAATGACAAAAGACCCGTTAAAGAGACCATTTTTGAAACCCCATTAATAGATGATTTAGATTATGTAAGTCTAGAAAACATCCGTTTACGAACGTGAGCTTAGTTTTGCCCGTCCCGGCTATGAACATTTCAGAAGCGTTAGCCCATTACTCGACAACGAACGATTGCTAGCGATGTGTAGTTTTAACGAATGCACTTACGACCTCTAAGTAACCAGAAGACCGCAGGATCTTCAGGAGCCTTCCAATCCTGAAATATTGGTCTATCAATCAGCCATTGGCAGGGTCTTACAGCTATATCATTCGCCGCGTTTTTATAATGCTTTTGATACGGTATTTTGGAGATCCAGTTAAGTATTGCGCCATTTTCTTCCTCTGAATCGTCTCTGTATTAGCATCTGGAGGGACAACCGAAGGTAATATCATCGTATCTACAACTTACCGTGAAGATATTTATACAACATCATTGATATAGCTCTGTCGGTGCGATTGACTGGTTCCTCTAGGTTCTTGGCGGCTTTCTGTAACTCGGCGATCTCGGCTGAACAACGTGGTGAATGACAACGGCCTTCGTTTGGGAAAAGAAACAACGAATACGCGGAGGGAAAAGGGGAAAGCTTGCTCACCTGCGCCTCCTCGTTGTGTAACAAGAGAGCCTAGCAATGAAAAAGAATTTGGATGCAAGGAACAATTATATGTTAGTCCAATATAAAGCTACATCCTCGTAACTTAATATTCATTGCGATTGTAACGAGCATTCCGTATAAACATTAGAGGCAATACTGTCGACAGCCTCTGATCTCCTTTGAATCGTGTCCAATTGCTCTTTCCTTCTTCCTATATCGAATATAGCCTTTCCCATGCGTTCTGTATATTGGAAAAAAAAAAAAAATTCGTCAGCGATTTCCGCTTTATAAAATATTCTTCGAGGTGCCCAAGGCTGATGATATTCAGCTACCTCGTATATTAAAACTTACGGAACCTTTCTACATCCAATTCTACTAGTAGCGGCAAAACAACCCTGCTTCAAATCATCTCTCTGTGTACCATTTTGTATTTCCTCTGCCATATTAGCGACCGTTTAAGCTTTTTTTCCCACGAAGCGAAAAACCTCAAATACATGACAAGAAATGGGAGTAAGACAGGATACATAATTGCTTGGTGGCGGCAGAGGGGTTTAAATACGTTTATAAACTGCCTGTTCGGGGTTATGATCAGCTAAAAAGCCGCGTTGTGTCGTGAAACGCCGCGGTACTAGATTGGTGACAGAGCCTCGTTATGACATGAAAATGCATGGCCATTGACCAGTGCACGTATGCAGCAGGGAATCCAGCCTCGTTTACCCTCCTCATCTACGGGCAAAGCCATGATGGGGATTGCCGCTAATAAAAACAAAACAGGAGGCCTCCAATCAATGTGAAATTCCTCTCATGCCAATCTTTTTACAAAAGGTTTATTAGAGAGTGGAGATAAATAAACAAACCCAACCGGAAAGGCGAGGTCGTCGTAGTCTATCTCTAGGTTGCTTTTTTTTCGCTAGATACTTTAGAGATTGCTTAATTATAATACATATATATTTTATTCTCCTAAACATTGCGGAGACTTTCAAAGAAACAAATGCGAAGCAGTAAAAATGCCCATCTAGTATCCATGTATCATACAGTTAATCACCAAAGTAAAAGAGGGAGACGCCGTATGAAAATAATAACGACCTCCTGCTTCTTCCAACTTTCTTTTACCCGAAGATTAATAAATTTGCTTTCGTAATGTTCTGTTTACTTCCGCTGATTCCTGTTTCCAAGGATGTGCAGCATTCTTATGAAGATGTTGATGAAATCTAGTTCGAGGGAGATGCACTCGTTGACCGGATCGCGCTTCATCAGACCCTGTGCGCAAGCTCTCCGTGCTTTAGGATCTTCTGAGTGTCGTATAAGGTGAAGCCTGAGAACACCGCTAGACCGCCGTACATGAATATCCTAGGAAATATTGCGTTAGCTGCCTACGCCCCAAAAAATCGGCGAGTAAAATACACTTACTTTTCAGAAAGAGCCAACGCAGTCGCGCCCATGGGTAATATCATCGGCGCCAAACCCGAGACGAGAACAACGCCCATACCCGCCATCAGCGGGCCGCCGAGCCACAAATACTGATCCGTCTTCGCCGTAGCACCGACGAAGCACAACCCACCATCAGCGAAACCGTATACAGACCTGCTCTGGCGATGAGCGCGGGGTGGTAGAAGAACAGCGGGCTCAGCATCGCGGCCTGGCTCAGGTTAAAACCGGCCCACATCGTGTGCTTCAGCACGAAATTCTCCGGCGGCGTCATCCTCGTCGCTACCATGGTGCCGATACTCGCTCCCAGCGACAGTCCGGCGAAGAGGAGAGGGTTCATCATCATTATTCTGTACGACCAGCCAATGTTGTGCAGTGCTTTAGCAGCGAAGCCGATCATGGCTACTCCGGCTCCGGTGTAGATGAATGTGTCGTGCAGGTATTCCTTCTGGTGCTCCGGGATGGCGCCTTCGCGGGTTTCACGGTTTAGGACTTGTATTGCCAAGGCCGCGGCGCCGAAAATTCCAGCGGCGTAGAGGCCACGCTGTAGGAGGGATTGCGATGCTGCTGGTGCCTGGAAGGACGCTTGCTGGTACCCGCGTGCGAGAGGTTTGGTGATGAGGGAAGTCGTGGGGCTAAAGCGGACGGCGGCGAGGGTGATTGTCGAGCCGGCTAGTGGCGTGGCGAGCCGCCGCGGTACCGATTTGAACGTCGAGTAAGCGCGGGATTTGAGGCATGTCGAGATCTTTGGCGCCGCAGAGCGGCCGGTGAGCTGTTTTCTTAACATCATCGTCTGTCGTGTGCTTTTGTCTTGAGAGTATTGTGAGATTGAATGCTGTAGAGTGATTGGCGATGAGAGAGATCTTAGGAGGTTGAGGAGGAGTGGTCGTTAATTAGTGGGGGGATAAGCTTTCTTATCCTTTCCCTCACTTGACGTAAATAATTTTGGGGGAGTTTCTAGAAAGCTCCGCGCTGAGCCGTCCCTAGAATATCAGCCAATTTACCGTTACCGCCGGGGAATTTCTCGGTAACGCCTCTTTGACTCATATTTTTTTTATTTTTTTTTTTAAAAAAAAAAAAAAAAAAAAAAGAAAAGAAAAAAGAAAGAAAGTTAATTGGATTATTTTGGACCCTTCTTTCTCTCTTTGTGTATCAAATTCTCCATTTTTTTTAAACCGCTTCATCAAAACCTCCACAAGCTTCCTTCATGATCAGTCTCATCCTCAACAATCTTTACTATCAATTTCCTAACAATTGACATTTCAAAGGAACAAAAATTCAACCAATCGACTATACTCCTAGATCACCAACTGCAAACACAAACCAAAAGAAAAATGGACACAAAAATGGAGGACGGCGGCTCAACGCTGTCGGATCAGATCTACGAAGAATGCTTCGGTTCAGACCCGACCCACCTCTTCACGACGAAGGAGATTTGCGCCAAGGTTCCCGGAAACGACCTGAGCCTGACGAGGGACATCGTCAATGATCTCCTCAAGTTGAACCTGGCAAAGGCGATGAAGCAAGGGAATGAATACGTATACAGATTTCTACCGCGCGTCGAAGCTAAGAAGTAACTACAAAACGAAAACCTCTCCAATTTTGCTCTTCGAAAAAAACGAAAAAGATGAAAAACACAAAAAAAAAACCGAAAAGAAAAAAGAATTTCTTGGTGGAAATGTTTGATGTGAAATATCGAATCTGACGAAATGTTTTTAATTGAATACAGAGTGAGCCTTATGAGCGCAGACGAAGCGATGATTTACAACCACATCGAATCTGCCGGCCGCGAAGGTATAAAAGATGATGTGACAAACTCCTACTCCTCCCTAGCTTAAAAAATCCATAATCTTTTAGGGAGCGAGTTAAAAAAAAACCACCACATAACAAACATCATGACTAACAGCCCCCATTAACATAAGGGATCTGGATAAAGACCCTCAAAGCCCGTACGAACCTGCACCAGTCCGTCGTAACCCGCTGCCTTAAAACGCTCGAGAACAACAAGCACATCAAGCACATCAAGTCCGTAAAGTACCCCGCGCGCAGGATCTACATGCTCTACGACCTCTCCCCTTCCATCGAAGTAACCGGTGGCCCCTGGTTCACGGACTCGGAGCTAGATCAGGATTTCATAAACGAGCTCCTGGCCGCGATACTGAAGTACGTCGGCTCGAGGAGCTACCCGAAGCAAGCAAAAAGCCACGCTGCGCTGACGCCGTACCCGCCGAGTTACACGGGTTACCCGACGCTCAGCGAGATCGCGGCGTGGGTGAAGAACTCGAATTTGACGGAGGTAGACCTCGTCGAGGCGGACATTAGGAGCCTGATGGAGGTGTTAGTGTACGACGGAAAAGTGGAGAGGGTGGTCGGAAAAACGGCGTACAAGATGACGAGGAAGCTGGAGACGGCGAACGGTTTTTACGGAGGCGCCGTGCGGGAAGTGTCCCGTCTTCGACCTCTGCAGCGAAGGTGGGCCCGTGAGCGCGAGCACGTGCGTGTACTTTGAGGACTGGCTGGAGCAATTTTAAAAGGCTCCCGAGTAGGTTCTTTAAAGTGCTAACTGATCTCTGTTTTTTATATTGTCAGATTGGCGCATTTCGTGCTGGTGTTTTTCTTATTTTTTTTTCTTTCTTTCTTCTTTTTGGCTTATAGATCATGATTGTCATGCTAGATCTTTTAGATAAAAGGCGTTTTTTATTCTTTACTGCTCAAGCGAACGGGGGACTGGCGTTTTACAGGTTCTGGCTAAAGGAAAAAGAAAGGAAAGAAAGCAAAAAAGACGGAGTAATGTAAGATAAGACGGGAAATTAAGAGTTTTATCAAGTCGAGCTCTGAATATCATTGCAAATTGTGTACTATACTCAATACGACATCGTGTTCAGGACATCGCCTTGCCGAACGCTATAATCGAGTCTATATCAAATTATATATCAAAAGTTAAAAGGCAGTTATACGCTACGAAAACAAATCACTGATATTCAAGCTCGCAAGATTCATATTAAAGTGAAATACTGTAAAATGACATTTGATTAAACCAAATACAAACACAGTAGCTGCTTGTATTGTGCTATTTGCAAGACGAAGACATGCGATATGAAAAACCAAATATATAAAACCAAACTGCAAATATCAAGACAGAAACTGTGGTGAAGAGTGAGTAAAGAAGTAGGCATAATGTTGAATGCCCTGGGTCTGTCAAAAAGGGTTCCAGAAGCAAAGCAATATTTGTTGAAAACCGAAATTTATCAAAAGAACGAAAGGAAAATAAGAAAAACAAAAAAGAACGATATATATGCCCGTTTTTTTATCGTGTACAAGACCACCACCCGCCCAAACCAGCGAATATATGTCTTTGTGGAAAGGGACAACAGGATGGAAGCTAGGAACGAAGAATATGAAACAAAAAACAAAAACCAAAGTAACAAAAAGCGAAGTATTACAGAAAGATATCTTCACACTCCAACGATGCGCTCTGTATATATTTTAAACTCCCCCCGTTCGTAGTTACGGTAATCCAAAAAAAAAAAATCTTGAGATCGACGTCTATTCATATGCAATTGATATAGTTTTTGTCATATGTACGCTGGCGAAAAAGAAACTATTCCATACCAGACTGCCGTCTAGTATGGGCGAAATAATCCGAGTAAACCCATCAGACAGAAAGACAAAACTTTCAAGCTACTTTAGCTCTCTTTGGATTATCCCTCAGCAATGTCAACCAAGTTGTCCGACTTGTGCGGTTCTTTGCTCCTGTCCAAATTCAAAGAATTCGTCCTGTCAAGCGAGCCTCGCGGAGGTATTTCATACCTTCCAGGAGAAGAGCCTTCGAGTATCGCGTGTGCGGCCATGACTTGCTTGATCTGACCCTCCTCGTCGGTTGCGTCACTTTTACCCCGGTGTTAGCGACCAAAATCAAAACAAAAAATCGGTTCTACGTTTATACTCACATTGGCGCCTGAAGGATATAATCCAAGCCTTCCTCGTCCGTCGGCTTGAAGAACCTCGGATGCCATTCTATACCCTCTTCCTCCCGCTTCCGCGCGGTCGACCTCTGCGCGTCTTCGACTTTGAACTTCTCCTCTGTAGCCTTCTCTTGGTCCTTAGCTAACAACGCATCGATCGTCGGCTTCCACAGTTTTACGGATTCGTTCTCCTCCATTTCGTCGACGGGTCGGGTTTTCGGCGGGCTGTGCTTTGTCTTTGTTGCATCGAATAGGAGCTCTGTTCGGCCGGTCTTTTCGTTTTGATATTTTATTAGCATTGATCGGATCCTAGAATATTATTGCGGAGAGGAACAGGTCTACCCACCACATTGTTCTTGATGTGCATATCTTCATTCCACTTGCCGTTGATTTCGTACAGCTGTTCTCCAGTACTTTCCCGCTTAATTGTTCCATATATGGCGTTGTATGTACCGGTGAAGAACCCCTTTGTCCTGAATTCGATATCGGCGACAAGGTCATGCTCCTTACACCTAATAAACTGTGATCGCCAAGCTCATACTTCATGGCCCCAATAGAATCCCGCGGACGTAAATGTTCGGCTGCGTCAGGGTACTGTTGACAAAGAAAGAAAAGAAAAAGAAATGGTTAGAATGTCTTTCCGGCCAAAAAAAACCCTCAATAATTTTTAACCCCTCCAATCAGCGATTCTAACACAATCAAAACAATCACACTTACTATTTCTCTCCATTTCTACCCATCAATCTCAAGACGCCGATACCTTCCATCATACTCGCTGCAGAATTACCCAGAAACCGGGACCGCGGCTTGAGCGTCCCGTCAATCCGTATCTTGTGGTGCGGCGCCATATAGAAGTAGCTGCTTTTTGGTGGATGATGGGAGGTCTGCTCGGCGATATAGTACGCGCGGGTGCCATCAGGCAAATCCACCAGCAGGAATAGTGTTCTCCTAGGATAGGGTTGAGAGGCTTCTTTACACCACTTTATTCAATGGACAACAATTATTTTGTTAGTTTTCCTGAAGGACGAAATTTCAATCCACTGAAGAGAGCTCAGGGGAATATGCGTACGGTGGTTTGAGATGCCAACCACTTAGGTAGAACTTGACTACCGCAACGAATCTTTGGACTGGATCATCGATGGTTGGTATCGGAAGTAGTGTTTCTGGTGTTGCATGAAGCTGTTGACTCTCTGGTAAGTAAAAAGCACCCATAAAAAATAAGATAAAAAGCTCTTTCTATGTTTTACAAAGTTGATATTAGGTCTCGTACTTCGTTATTCTCTCTAACATGGACCTGGGTTCTAAGATAAATGTCGGTAGCGTTATGCGACTGAGGTCCGCGCCGGGCCGCAGTTGAGATATGATCGAGAGCAGGACTGTGTCATGATGAAGGAAGTAGCTCGGTCGGTTCAGTTAGTTATAGCCACAGCCCCTCCAATCTTTCCAACGGCCCATATTGATAAAGGAAGAGCAGCCGGGGCCAGTCTGCCGATGTTTAAAAAAAAGTAAGGTTCCTGCGCAATCAAGAGGTTTGGTGAATACGAACTGTTTTTCTCATCACTGTCCACGACGGTGGTGTCGTTCTCCACCGGATCCGCCCGGTCGCCGCCATCTATGACTGATGATTTGCCTAGTAAAAACATTAAGGGGAAATTTTTAGCTCGGGGGTGTCTTCTTATATGCTGAGAGAGGACCTTGAATATGTTTTTTGTCGTCGCTGAATCATCCGAGATAAGAGTAGGTAAGGGAAGAAAAATTGGGGCTGCTTTTCGAAAGGGTAGTAGGCGAGTAGGGTAGGGTGGACATTAGCTTACTGCTTGAGGCTGAAGAGGTTCTCCTCCTGCCTGTAACGCCGGGGATATGTGGACCGTGACCGCCGAACATATTTGCTCACTATCTTTTTTGGTGGATATATCCGAGGATTTGTAAAGGCTTACGAAAGAGAAGCGCTAAGAACTTTGGCGGGCTAAGAAAGATAGGAGACAGCAGTCTAACCTTGCAGTAGAGAGGAACAAGAGGGAAGCGGATGAAAGACAGAAGGAGATATAGCTAGAAGCAGAAGAGTGGATTCCTGCGGTGGTGAGAGATAGGGAAGAAAGTGAGTGTGTGTTTCTTTTTTTTTTTTTTTTTTTTTTTTGATTTTTGTTGAGAGAGAGGACAGTCCTGAAACCTGCCCTGTTCAACTATAGCTAGTAATTTATATGGCGAAAAAGAGGTTAGTGGGCGGTGACGTTGAGGGGAAAAAACTTTTTTGCATTGGAATGAGGGAAAATGGCGGGGAGGCGTGTGGGGGAAGAAAATAAAATAAAATAAATAAATATTATTACTATTATTATTATTGATTAAATTCAAATATAGAAAAGGAAAGACTTTCAAGTAAATATCCTTATATAAACAAAAGATCTTAAAATTCTTATTCAACTTTCGTAAAGGACTCAGGGTCTCTTGTTGTTTGAAAAGAATTTCGCCAACCAGAATTCTTCTCTCTGCCTCGTTTTTATTATTTCTTTTCTCCTTCTGCTGCCCGAATACGTGTACGACGGACCTTGGGTCCCAGAGAAGCGGTTCTTGCGGTGTATCTTCGCAGGGCGATGCAATGTGTGGTGGGGCTTCAGGTATGATTGGATTATGACGGATGATCGGTGGTTCGGTGGTTTTTTGAACTGCCTGTCGGCGGTGGGTTTCTTTCAACGGCGAGCCGCGAGGGGCAAAATCAAGGGCGATGTTTCTTTTCCCGCCGCAAAGCGTTTAAGGATAGGAGGATTCGTTTGGACACGTTTTAGGTTTATTTCCCGTCGAATGAGAGGTTTTTTCGATGCTTGCCTCGATAGGTGCAATATTATATTGTATCGTTCTGTGTATCTCTTTCAATGGGAATCGCTATCATTGCTAATCTATTTTGTGTCGGAGCGTCCACTTTATTTAAATACATGGGCATGGGCAGAGCTACTGGACTAGGAGCCCCTCCCGCTTTGGAGTCAGATACTGGATTTCATGCTGCTGGCCACCTTCTCTCTATCGACAGGAACTATTCTCCGAAGGCGAATATTCCGAATGCAGCAGCGCAGCTGACGTCGTGCAACAAAAATAGAGAAAAGGAAAACTACAAGATACGAAAGGACCACCAATTCCGCACGACTGTGACAAAGCCGACACGTACCCTTTTGCTTTGCTGCTACCTTTTTTTTCTACCTTTACAAAGCAGCCTAGTAGCCTTGCTGGATGACCCCAGCTTGCCGGCGTCACGACAGACGATGAGTTGGGAAGCTCCGCAATTAGTTTTGTACCAACGGAGGGCCTTGGATTTGTTTTTACCGAACCGGCTTTTTTAAACTCTCGGGAATTAACATCCCGAGCTGCTGGACTGTTGGGAAATGTGCCCTAGCTCGGCCTTGAGTTCCCCAGACGTCCGCAGCCGGGCTATCACGTTGGCTGGTCCGAATAAGCAGATGTTCAACCCATCCAAATGCTTATATTACTGAACCATATATGCTATTTGAATAGTATTTGTTTAATATTTCGGACTTCGGTGCCGTATATTTCCATCAAAGAGAAAATTAAACTTCTACAATCCCGCGCGCTTCCGATTGTTCATTAAACTTCATTTCGCATGGGGTCGCTGGCGCCATTGGTATATATTGGGCGAAAGGCTTGGCCAAGGGGTTTTTAGATATCGCTTATCTGTTAGCTGCATTCAGGCAATTTTTTTTTTTTTTTTTAAGAAACCAACGAAGCTCAAAAGCTTCTGGAATTTTTACCAGGGAAAACGGCAATATCCGCTTCGCACAAGATTTCAAGTCTTTTCTCAAATTTGGTCTTTTTACATTTTAGTAGCTTCTTTTCTAAGGGAAAGAAGATATTTATATATGGTATAACTACTAAGTAGGTATTTTACTATTGAGTATAGGCTTCTGGGTAGCCATAGCCATAGCTGTCTAGCTGCTAAGGTGTATAGCTCTTGTCTGTTCACCAAGAAGCGATAGAATGTTCTCGATAGATCCAGCAGTAACAAAGAGCCCCAAAAATATATTTTTATATGTAGAAAGATGGCTTAAAAAAATCAGACTGCCCCACCATCAAAGATCGTCCCACCTAAATTTTTCCCTTTTATCTGTGAATCCTTTGAACAACAACAACAACAACGACAACACCACCAACCACTTATTAAAATACGTCCTTAAATAAGTATATATTTACTGCGAACCTTCAGTCATAGGAAGAGCAAAGGCAGATTATTAATATTATTCATAATTCCATATTGTTGAAGTACTACGAACTACAGCATGCCTACAGCCGACGAGGTAAGTGGAAAGCTACTGGAGCTTGAGAGAGATCGGCGGGGCTAACTACTAGTCTTCTCATAATAAACAGTTGAAAGCGCAAGGAAACGCCGCCTTTTCGGCAAAGACTTCAACAAAGCAATGTGAGTCCCCTCCGAAGCTTTGGTCAATGTACTTTCTCGAGACACTCTTACAGCTGGAAGCTTTTTGAATCTTTTTGGATGATGTGAACCAAGCTAACAGATCCTTTGAAAGTGAACTCTTCTCACAAGCTATCGAGCTCGACTCGTCGAATCACGTCCTCTACTCGAACCGTTCGGGAAGCTATGCGTCGCTGAAAAACTTCGATAAGGCTTTGGAGGATGCTGTCAAGACGACTGGTATGTAACATCCACACTGTTCAGTCTTCACTTTTTCAAGCTCTGAGAGGAAGTATAGCTGACCACCCTTCTTTTTACGACCTATTACAGAACTCAAACCTGATTGGAGTAAGGGTTTCTCCCGCAAAGGTGCTGCCCTACATGGAACCGGTGACCTCAGTAAGCTCCCCTTTTACTCTCTCCAACCCTCTTTGTCTTTCTCGAAGGGCAATACTGACCTCTCGTTTCCTACAGTCGGAGCCGTCGACGCATACGAGGAAGCGCTCAAGCTAGACCCAAACAACGCGCAAGCTAAATCTGGCCTGCAATCCGTCAAAGACGCCATAAACCGCGAAGCGGCCGGTCCTGGCAGCGGCGGCGACGATATCGGCAGCATGTTCGCGGACCCTAACCTCATCGCGAGGCTGTCCGCCCACCCCAAGACCGCGGAGCTGATGAAGGACCCCGCCGTCGTAGAGAAGATCAGGAGGGTGCAGGCGAACCCCAAGGACATGTCGGTTTGCTGGGCGATCCGGCGATGATGCAGGTCCTCGCGGTTATCTTGGGGATAGATATACAGATGCCGCCGGGTGGCGGTCCAGGTGCCAGCGCTGATTCTCCGATGGCGGATGCGCCGCCGCCGAGGCAGAGGACGCCGCCGCCGGCGAAGGAAGCGACACCGGAGCCAGAAGACGAGGAGACGAAGCAGAAGAAGGAGAACCAAGCTAAAGCCGAAGAAGAGAAGAAACTCGGCAACGAGAAGTACAAGAAGCGCGAGTTCGACGCCGCGATAGAGCACTACGATAAAGCGTGGGAAATCCACCAGGATATAACCTACCTGAACAACAAAGCCGCTGCTCTTTCGAAAAGGGAGACTACGAAGGGTGTATTAAAGAATGTGAGAAGGCTATTGAGGAGGGAAGGCAGATGCTGGCGGACTTCAAGCTCATCGCGAAGGCGTTCGGACGTATTGGGACCGCGTACCAGAAACTGAACGACCTGGGTAAGGCTATCGAATACTACCAGCGCTCTTTAACGGAGCACCGCACCCCGGACATCCTCGCAAAACTCCGCGCGGCCGAAAAGGCCAAGATACAAGCCGACCGCGACAGCTACATCGACCCCGAAAAAGCCGAAGCCGCGCGTGAAGAAGGCAACGCAAATTCAAGGAGGCAGACTGGCCGGGCGCCGTTGCAGCCTACACCGAAATGGTCAAGCGCGCCCCCACCGACCCTCGCGGATACAGCAACCGCGCCGCCGCCCTCGCAAAACTCCTCAGCTTCCCCGACGCCGTCCGCGACTGCGACGCCGCCCTAAAGCTCGACCCTAAATTCATGCGCGCCTACATCCGCAAAGCGCAAGCGTACTTCGCATGAAAGAATATAACAAGGCCGTCGACACGCTCAACGAGGCTACGGCTGCAGATACGGAGGGAAACATACGAGGGAGATTGAGGAGTTATGCAGAAGATCATGTCTACGATGTACGAGGCGCATGCGCACGAGACGGAGGAGGAGACGATGGCGCGCATACAGAAGGATCCGGAGATTATTCAGATTTTGCAGGATCCGGTCATGCAGAGCATTTTGCAGCAGGCTAAGTCCAACCCGGCGGCCCTGCAGGAGCACATGAGG
This sequence comes from Pezizomycotina sp. ARF18, assembly GCA_002224055.1. Taxonomy (NCBI): domain Eukaryota; kingdom Fungi; phylum Ascomycota; species Pezizomycotina sp. ARF18. The sequence goes on from AZLU01000026.1 coordinate 166,921, forward strand.
AACCCGCAAGTGAGGACGCGCATCCAGAAACTGCTGATGAGCGGAGTGTACGTTTTCCTTTCTTTTCTTTTCTTTTTTCTACCCCCCACTCCCTTTCTCTTACAGTCTCCATTATCATATCGCTTATTGGAATATATGCTAACGTCTTCTCGTAACTTCTAGCATAAGGATGGGAAGATAAACGTATCAATCACCAGAAAAAAAAATCATTATCACAATTCTTCTAGTTGCTATTATTTGTTATATGCATTGTACGCACTGTTTATCTCGGAAATTGTTATATCGCCAAAAACGAAAAGTATAATAGCTCGAAAGAAAACGAAAAAGGGAAGACTCATCTTTGTATAAGAAAATCAAATACTTTAATCCAAAATCCAAAGCAGAAGTGTTCATAATTATCTCAGTCTAATCAAAAAGTTGGCGGTATTGCTGCATTTCTTTCGACGAAAGAAGAGACATATCAAAATGACACAACCTTTAGTATTTGGTATAACCTCTGTTCTTTCATGGTATGTTATTTTTTCGCTTTTTTTTTTTTTTTTTTTTTTCCTATTTGTTAAGTGACAAAATGAAGGCCATTTCCTACATATATGATTGGTATTGATATCGATATTGCAGACATGCGCTGCGGTTCCTACATTCTGATAATACGTGATAAAGAAGGGCGAACTATAGATGTTTTTACTGTTATTATCAAAGGTTCAGGGCGGAAGAAACGAAGCTTCATCATAGCTCAGCTACTACGTCTCTCATGATTTCGTTTTTCTGTGTATCTTTCCTACCAACTTTTATACATACGCATTTCATCTATATGTATATCTGAAGAGGAATGAAAGAAAGAAAGGGAAGCCCAATGATGCTTTTTAATACAATCTAGTAGAACCCTTTATACGCCGCCAAAATGCAAGAAATGCAGCAAATGCCCGGGGTATTCGTACACAAAAAGAAAAAAATTGAAAAGACGACAACGCGGAGGACAGTATAAAGGAGACAAGGAGGGAAAAAAAAGAGCCTTCTATGAACCAGTTAAGCTCATTAACCATTATTAAAGGCATTTAAAGCATTAAAATATAATAGAAAACAACAAGCGGAAAGAAAAGCTTTTAGAAAAATAATCAAGTCTGTCGCGGATGATATGAAGGAATCAATATTAATTGCCTCTTATAACTCGCGCCTGTGCTTTTGAAGGTGACAGCGGGGTTTCAGGCTCGTTTTCTAGAGCTCTAGACTCCGACGGCGCCAGCGGTGGGCTAACGGTATCCGTCTCTATTGACGCGTTGTTCTCGGCGAATTGGCATCGTCGTCGCTCGCATTGCATTCGTCTTCCTCCTTGGAAGCCATCCCGTGGCCCTCGACAAGCCAATTCATCGGATACCACCGATGATGGCGAAGACGCCGAGCACCAACCACGGCGGCATACCCCAGTGCCACTTCTGACCCATGGTGAACATGAAGCCCGTGAAAGGCGGGCCGATACCGCGGCCGATGGCGGCAACGGTCGTCGCAACGCCGTTCAACGTTCCCAGAATCCTCGGACCGCTCGCGCTGTTCGTGAGCATGATGGTCGACGCGGGGAAGGAGAATATCCGCAGAGGCCTTTGCAGAACATGACCAGCAGGACTCCAGTGTCTTGCATCCAACCTTTCGAAGGAACAGCGTGAGCGGCGTGAGTACGTACACGACGGGGTAAAAATTCTGCGAACCCTTCAGGACGGAAAGAGCGCCGAGGCGGCGGGTAACTGGCGGGAACACGAAGAACTGCATCGCCATGCAGATGATCCCGTAAGCGCTGAAGAACGTACCGACTTGCGAGGAGTTCTTGCCGAAACCGCCGGAGAATCTGAAGGGGAAATGGAACGGGTATTTTTGCCTGTCTGCGGGGTCCGTGGACAGGAATACGGGCAGCAATTGGTCGAATGCGACGGAATGTAAAGCGAGCTGGAAGTAGACTAAAATGTTGTACGTTGACTGCCGGGTAAACTTCACGCATGGATGGCGGATCATGGACGATCTTGACGTGCTTTTTGCTAGGATGGTTTTCTTCGTCGTTGTTAGGCTGGTCGACATATCGCCGCGTGTGGTGGTGTCCACCGAGAAGCAATGTTCTTTCATCATCCTGGAGCGGCTTTTCGTGCCGAGATTTTCGGCGGAAGAGACCCGTGAACTTCTTCCCAAGAATAACCCCCGGATCCCGAGCGTGTTTTCTCGTCTCCAAAGTTTCCTCAAGAAAAAATATTCCGAAAACAAATCCGAAGAGCAAGAATGCTACAGCTACCATGTTTGGAAGAGCAAACGGATGCCGATCTAGAAAGCTGCCGGGAGGGAAGAGTTCGGGATATTTCTTCGCCGGTTGTGATAGGACGCCACCGAGCACCTGCAAAATTTTGCTGCATGTTAGAAGCAAGTCGACGTCACATACAAACGAAGATCTTTCAAAACCGAGGAATGATTCAGGGATTTTTTTCAAAGCGGCACATACTGGACCAACAATCGAGCCGAACGACCAAACCAAAGGCATTAAGCTGTGAGTTTAAGCAGACGAGTGTTAATTAGCAAATTATCAAGGTATACAAATTAACAGAAAATAGTGATAAGGGTATTTTCGAGTTCTATACCAGAACGCCGTAGATTGGAGCTCTTTATTATCACCAATTAGCTCTGCAACCACTGTCCTAATTATCCAATATTGCCGTTCAAAGCACCAAACAGCAGCGAGCGAGCATAGCCATAGGTAAGCTGCTAGAGAATCGAAAGTCAGGCAGAACCATGGTTCCCATCAATCCCAACAAAATAACGGGTTTCCGTCCCCATCTATCGCTTAACCGCCCCCACCAGATTGCCGTGAATACCTGCGATATCGAGAATGACGCCGAGAGTATGCCCGCCCACAGACCGATTTTCTCCTTTTCGACGCCGAACGACTCGATCATGAAGTAAAGGTATGGAAAGACGGAGGTGAGGGTGATGGGCTCGGCGAAACGACATATTGCTAGGATGACGAGCTGCTTCAGCGGAAGCTTGGCTTTCGGTTTCGTCCCCATGGTCCGCTAAAGTATCCTGGAGTTTAACTCCCTTCTAAAAGAGAAAAGAAAGGAAGGGAGAAAGAAGAATGTAAGGAATCAAAAACAACTCTCTTAAAGAAGGAAAAATGAGCGTCTTGAAGAGAAGACAAAACATAAGTAAGAAAATAAGGAACTAGGCCAGAATTTTTTAATAAGAAGTCATGATTTAAGAACAGTATTCAAAAGAAAAAGAGGGATAAGCTTAAATATTATATGAACCAAGCAAATGAGTCGGAATAGGGCAGTGTGTGAGGTTCACCGAGGATAAGGATCGTGGGGGGGGGCCAAAATCTTGGAATACTTATTTCTAATAAGGATAGCGGCAAAAAAAAAAAAAAAAAAAACGCCAACTTCACACACCACCGACCGCATGGAAATGGCGGATGTAACAAGGAACAGAAATCAACAAAAAGGAACTAGTAAAAATCAGAAAGGCGGTACGAGAGTCCGCCTCCAGGTCTATGGTGGGCCCCGATATTTGACTCTTCGTCCTCTCCCAGCCTCTCGGCACAAAGCCGGAGCTCCGTCTGGGATCGTGATGGGACTAGGAACACAGCATCACTGCTAAAGAAAGTAGAATTGGCTGAAAAGAGAACACATGCAGGGAGGAAGGGGTGGGGAAAGAATGGGGGAAAATCGTACAGTAAACGAGATATCAACCATGCAATGCCGCTCTCGCATCTGAAGCAACAGGCCAATTTGTCTAGAACTGGACTAGCCTTCGAAAAGTGGAGGATTGGGTGGAATTTTTTTACGAAAAAAAAAAGAAAGGAAGGATACAAGCAGCAGGAGATACATGACAAGACATAGGCGGATAAGCGGTTAGAGCCTGTTAAAGAGCTTATCGAAAAAGGGGGTCTGTGCACATCATTGCAGGAATATTCAAGTCGGATGAAAAAAAGTGTTGGAGATTTTGGGCTTGTCACCTTGTTTAGTAAAATGAAATCGTGCATATGACCTCTGCTATGTCTCCAAATGCGGTAAGGAAAGATCGACCATCGAAGCAACAAGCAATACGATGTAGTAAGAGTAGGATTTAAAAATCAAGAAAAAGAGTCCATGAACCAGTAGAAATCGTTATCATTGTTAATCTTGAGCATGGAGTCTGGAGCGTGGGCGCCCACCCTCTCGCTTCGATTCACCATTTTTTCGCGGCTATAGCTACGAAAGAAACGAATCCTTCATGCGTTCTCATAAGTGTTCAGATCGTAAAATGTGAGTTGCGTTTCAATATCGATATCGTGATTCCTTGCAGAATAAAAAGAAGCAGAAGGCGTTTTCTGTTTGACATGCTTCGTGCAACAGAGGACTGGAATCGTGAGTCAGTATTGTGTTTCGCCGGTGCCGGTGTCGGAAAACGGCATGGGAAACAGTGGACTCGACTCGAGGACTTTTCCTATAGGGATGTTATCACCTACTCGTCAGCTGCCTGCCTTGGACACTCCTGCGAAACCATCATGAGGAACCCGACGATTGAAGCTCCACTGGCAGTGCACTGGATGGAAATTTATCCGGATACTACGAGTTAGCTATTGGTGGATCCCCATAGAGGCGTCAGTAAAAAGCGCTCCAATCGAAATATCAGACGACATTTGACTTTAAGGAACAGAATTTTGGGTCACTTAGCGATAGTTTGGAGAAAGCGGGCCAATGCCGAATACCCGGAAGTAGAGTGGTATAGCGGTGGGGGAACCTGATCTTTCATTCTAGGAGATGCTGAAGAATTTCGAAAATGGAAAAAAATAAAAAATATTGTACAACCGCACAAGCTTTTAAGGCTGTTATCAGCATCGAGATGTCATGACCGGTGGTAACGGCGAATTCCTTTTTTTTTTTTTTTTTTTTTTTTTTTGGATGGATTGAATCAACGATACAAAGATAGCTGAATAAAAGTAAGAGATGTCTTGTGAGCTCGAGTAACTTAATGGTTCATCATCAATTTAAACATCCTCTAAGAAAAGTTAAAGTGCACGAGACCACTAGCCCGGCTTCGAAACTCGGCAATAATCTTAAAATTGTCTTTTACTAGCTCCCTAGGTAATTTTATTAAGAAAAAGAATCATATTTTGATTATTTACGTTGAAGTCTTAAATTACATGCATATTAATATGAATAACGCCAAAGCTCGCAAACATCAAACTCCTAAAATTACAAGAAAATAATGGAAAGAAGTAGAAATATCATCTACAAAAACCCCCCCCCAAAAAAAAAAAAAAAAAAAGAAAGAAATTTGTCAATGAGAGGAACCCGCTCCATGAAAACCCAAAAAGTAAAAAGCTTATTACAAATTAGAATGTCAATATAGCGCACCGACGACTCCGTTTGCCCTTTCGAGCCTCTTCCTGTCTTTGTCCCTCTCCATCTTTTCCTCTTTTATCTGGTCATCGATATCCTCGCTGTAGCCGCCAATGTCTGGTGGTATTTCCTGCATCTGCACGCTGGGTGCTCCCTGTAGGTACCGCAGCTGCTCTAGAATGTGTTGCCGGCAGCTCTCGAGGTATTTGCGCGTGTTCTTGTTTTCGTACTTGTTCGTAGCTAGCGTCGGGTGAAGAACGTAATCCGGGCCGAAGTAGGGGCGAAGGGGGAGTCGGTAGGGAGGTCATTAGAGAGGTTGACGTCGAGACAGACACTGAGGCCGTAGTGTTAACTTTAATGTAGACGAAAACCGAGAGGGTACGAATATATAGGGGGCTGTCATACCTTGTTTCATAAGCCATAACCGTGAAACGTTTCTGGGGGTGTAGCCTCCGCCGAGGACCAAGAGTGGTCTCCCAAATTTCTTTACGAAATCCACGCACGCTCCGTGGGCCCGTATGTTCAGATTGAAACAACCCAACCTGTCCGAGCCCAAGGAATCCGCTCGCACTGCAGAACTACCGCAGACGGCCTGTAGGACGTCATGACGGGTTCCACCACCGTCTCGAACAGCCTAACGTAGTTATCGTCGTCTATTCCATCCTTCACGGCACGTTCAAGCTGTGATGCTTGCCAACGCCGTACCGATATCATCGAATCCGCCAGTTCCGGGGAAGAACTCTCTGGGCTCGTACTTATGAAAGCTCAGGTCATGACTCTGTCTGTACTCGAGAAAGCCTGCTCTACGCCGTCGCCGTGGTGGACGTCGATGTCGATGTACAGCACGCGCGGTGGTACCGTAGGAGCTGGAGGATTGCGACAACGATATCGTTAATATAGCAGAACCCGACGCCTCGATTTTTTCGCGTGGTGCAGACCGCCGACCAGTTGATCGCGATGTCGGACTGGTCGGCGATCAGCTTGCGGGCGCCGTCGATGGAGGATCCCGTATATATGGAGGCAAAGTCCCACATGCCGTCGAAGATAGGGCAGTCGTCGCCGATGTTGAACTTTGATATCTCGTTGGCCATCGTATCTGCATTTCCTGGAGTTACTCTAGTATCCATGTCAGTACAAACGTCCATATGATCGCATCCCAAGGGAAAGGAGATATCCATACTTTTGGAGAAACTAGGTAATCTTCCTTGTGGAAGGCCCCGATTTCCTCCTCAGTCGCCCTACGACTGTTATAGACATCCATTTTTTCGTGCAGACCGTAGCCCAAAACGAGCTGGTTCGTAAGCGTTAGCCGCCACGGCTTCATCGGGTGAGTGAGGCCGAAGTGATGCTCCTCCATCTTGCTATTATGGTGGTAAGAGACTCGAAACTTGGAAGCGCCCGCAACATCCTGGTATAAAGGTCGGTTCTTTGCCGTCTTCTCATCCACGCTGAAGGTCGTCGACGAGTCCCGCTGGTCGGGAACGGCGTCGTATTGCCGGAAGACCATGGCTGACTAGGTAGTATCGTGCGATTTTTGGACGCTATGTTCGCGATGAACGAGGCCAAGTTTACGATGTACTGTGAGGAGGTAGAGGTCGATGCTGTGATTCTCGAGGGGGCTATAGAGTGAAATATAGTAGTACTCGACGATGATACATCTGGAGAGAGTGTGAGTGGCTGATGAGGGAGGATGTATCTTGCAAGTTCTGATTTGTCTCCAGCGGTGGCGGCAGTGATGTTAAATGTTATGGGAAGGGAAGGGAAGGGGGAATCTCGAATTCTCCTATTTGGGTTTGGTTCGCTTAGAAACCTTAAAAGGGCTGCCACTTGCTTAAGTTAACCAAATTTTTTTTTTTTTTCCCTTACTAATACACTTTTTCGGCTGAGGCTCTGCGAAAACGTTTAATTTGCCTTGTGGCTGCCCATTAAATTCAATCTTCAATTTCCTTTTTTTCTCTCTTTCTTCCTTTTCTTTTCGATTCCACGAAACGAGGCTCAACGTTAACAGCGTCATCGCCATCATCACTAGATAATATAAACAATCATTGCATCGTACATAACGAAGAGATTTTCAGGAAGGGCAAACAGCTTCCAGTCATGATGGCTACATATCAAGAAGATGTACAGTCAGTATTGGAGCAGTTTGTGGAGAATGGTACGACATCCTTCCGACTTTTTAGTCGATCCATGGTATTATTTACTAACGCATTGCATTTCTGAAAATTCGCAGTCGCCAATCTGCCCGCCGAAATAGCGCACATATCCGAAGAGATGGCCGCCAAGGATAAACGCATGTCAGAGCTCCGTAACCAGATCGCGCAGAAGGACACCTCCATCCAACGCTTCATCAAGCAGAATGGCTCCAACGTCATAAATTCTAAGGAAACGACGTATACTAGCATTATATTAAATGCTTTCAAGGAAGCCGAACAGCTGCAGGAAGAGAAGTGTGCCCTCGCGAAGAAGGAAAGGATCTGATAACGAAGCATATAAAGCGGCTAGACACGAAGATTAAGGACCTGCGAACGAAGGGCTCATACCGAACGATCCGATAATACCGGTCCAGTCCGCGGCTGCGAACTCGTCGGCGGCACAGCAGAGCAAGGACAACTCCAGGAGGAATTCGATATCGATGCGTGGGTCGCCGATGCCGGGAGCTAGCGGGCACGGGCGGTCGCAGTCGACGCACAATTCCACAGCTGCGACGCCAGGTGGTGCTTCGGGAACTGGTTCTACCACGCCTACGATAGGACAGGTCGTCAGCCACTCAACTCTGCCCTCGGCCACGACCAGAAGCGCCGACGCCTAGCTAACGGCACGGCGTCCAGCGTTCCTGCCGTCCGTCGTTGCTATCGCAGTCAAATACCGTTTCGCAGGGCGCCGGTACGCCGAATAGCACCGGAAACGCGCCGCGAGAACGCTCAACGCGCCCGGTGCCCGGAGGCAGGCTCCACCGAAGACCGGCAGGAAAGGTGGTCCGGTCAAGAGAAAGCCGCATACGGACGACGACGAAGATGAGGACACCGAGGGCGGACGTCTCATGAGGTCGAAGAGGAGGAGGACAATGGAGAGGATCAGAGTTATACTGCACCTGCCAGCAGGTCAGTTACGGTAATATGGTTGCCTGTGATGACCCCGAGTGTCCCTTCGAGTGGTTCCACTGGAGTAAGTTTCCGTTCTACTCAAGATTTCCCTTTGCCTGTATCCTTGGAGATTTGCTAACGTTTACTTATTACAGGCTGTGTCGGCTTGCAGAAGGAACCAGTCGGCAAGTGGTTCTGCGACCACTGCACTAACAAGCGCAAGAAGGACAAGAAGGAGCAGAGCTCATAATATCCGTATCTTGGTTTTTCAAACTATTGTTTATTCTTTCGTTAGTCATATTTTACCTACGGAGCATAGTTCGGTTGGGATCGTTTCTTTTTCTTTTTACGTATTAGGCATATCCCTTTTTTAATGATGCGGCCTCACGAAGTATAAGCGATGAGGAACGTAAGGACGAAAGGTCCTATTGATTTCCTTTACGATGTAAAGTATTCTTTCCATGTATATTACCTTAGCTTTAGTCCTTTATACCATTCGGCGCAATGATATCTGTACTGTGTCTTTACTAATTACCTATACGTTGAATGCTGCTTTGCAAAGCTTAATTGCTTTTTCTTATGAGTCACGTGTCTGGTGACACGCGTTTTATTTTTTCGTGCCAACCCCCACCAGCGATTTCCATCTTTAGTGAGATTATGCATCATCGATTCAACCTCGATCTCCATCTCGTTGAGCTCCGTCAGCAACACACGACATTCCTCTGATCTACGCTTTCTACTTCCGCCTGCCATTCTAGCAACAGACTCATACAAAGATTTCTACAGGACATATCGCGGTGCTATCGACAAAGCTGCGGCAACAATGGACTCCGAGACGTCCGGCGACGAGGACCTCGACGTTGTCGAGACGTGGGAAGAATACAATGATGAGACGACGAGTGATTCGGGTAGCGATGATCTAGGCCTCCACGACTACGATTTGCCGGCGAAGAGGGATATTACGCCACCGCCCAATCGCACAGCCAAAGCTGCCCAGCTAAGAAAGCCAAGGCGAAAGTTAAAGTGGAAGAAAAATCCGATGACGAAAAGCTGAAAGCTGAGGATTCTGACGACGAGGATACTCAGGGTACGATTTGCGCTCCTCACTTTAGAGATGGCAATGGCCTATCCTGACATCGTAAAATTATAGTCGTCGAGATTAAAGTCGAGGGTGGAAAGGAAAAGGTAGTTTCGACTGGACGCCGAAGATGACGCTTATGAGAAATTCAAAGCGAAGAATCAGCCGAAGCGCCGCGGACCATCGGCAAACGCCAAGGGGAAGCGGAGAGCGGGCCGCCAGCACCGAAACAACCGCTGAAGAAGGTCAAGACAGGTAGGTGCCTATCCTCTCCCGTTATCCTATATCGGCTCTCTATTCATGGCTGATTTTCGACCTACAGAGGACAGTAAGCCCGAAACGAGGAGGATCCTTTACCTGCGTACCTGAGAGAGCGGCGTGACGAATTCGATGAGGGCAATGTTCTAAGACTTCCTCCGTCCTACGAGAACGTTGATTTTCTCGGACGATAAAGACCTTGTAAGCCCACCATCCACTCCGAGACAGGATCTCCTGTACGCCATCTTGCTAACGAGAATTCCTACTCTAGGAATATATCGAAGAGCGACCACAGTTCTCCGGCTCATCTCCGTGTCGGAAGTATGAAGACATTGTAATGGACCGCTCTGGCGGCATTATCCCTGCATCTATTGCACAATGGCTCAGAGATTACCAAGTGGACGGCGTCAGGTTCTTACATAAGAAGTTCGTGTACCAGACAGGAGCCATCCTCGGCGACGACATGGGCCTTGGTAAACGGTGCAGTGATCGCTTTCTGACGGCTGCCTTCGGAAAGACTGGAGACGAAAGGGATAAGAGAGGATGCGCAAGATGAGGAGAGGTCGACGCTGGTACCCGAGAGTTATGATTGTCTGCCGTTGACTCTTATGGATAATTGGGAACGGGAGTTAAACACCGTACGTTCACTACGCTCTACTACAGAATGGCTTAACTTCGTAAACGGTTCTTGCTAAAAAAAAAATCTTATAGTGGGGATGGTGGTCGGTTTATAGGTACCACGGTGGGAGGAAGGAGAAACACAAGCGCTTGAAGCGGCCAAGAACGGTTACCTCGAGATTCTCATCACCACATACAAGTCATACACGAACGACATGCACAAGATCAATGAGGTAGAATGGGACGCCGTCATTGCTGACGAATGCCACATAATCAAAGGTTAGAGGATATTCCCCAACAATCATCAAATTAGGTTACTTACATTTTAATACTCTTGTTCTCCTCAGAGTCAAAATCCCTAGTAACACAGGCTATGGCCGGTGTGAATTCTCTCTGTCGGGTTGGTCTCACTGGCACTGCAATCATGAACAATTACACGGTAAGTGCAGAATGGTTCATTTCGTTTGGCTACATTCGCTGACTGATCGCCTACGCACAGGAACTCTGGGTGTTGCTTAACTGGATTCTTCCGGGTGATATTGGAACAAAAGAGAGTGGAAAGATTGCATTGAAGAACCTTTGAAGCAAGGGTAATCGACACACATGACCTCTGAGTTGGTCTCTGATTATTGCAACGATATAATATCGTTACTAATGCCTCATTATCTATGAACAGACAAAGTCATGTCGCAACTAACGGAGAATTGGCCCTGGCGCGACTAACCGCCAAGAAACTTACGCAAAAAGCTATTGCCGAGAATGTTTCTACGACGCATGAAACACTGATTGCTCATCAGCTCCCCAAGAAGACTGACAAGGTCGTCTTTTGCCCCTTGACGAATTTTCAGCAAACGGTTTATGAACTTATCTTGATACTGAGTATGTTCAATTTGTCAAGTATTCTGGGGACGCATGCGATTGCCGTAGTGGGAAAACACGTGGAAAGTGTTGTTATAGGGAGACTTCAGATGGCAAAACGATAAATGAGATCATGTTTCCAGCTATCCAAAACCTATTGTCACTTTGCAATCACTTCGGCGCCACCTGGATCCCCAGGCTACCGATAACCTGGAAAAGCGGACAAGGACTTAGACAGGCTCCAGGAAGTTCTCCCCGATAAGTGGGAGTATTATTATCGAAGGGAACAGCTCCTGAATGCGATGGACCCAGACTTTTGCGGGAAGTGGCTCGTATAAAGAGCTGTTAGCCTTTTGGTACGAGAACGAGGATAAAGTGCTGGTTTTCTCTTACAGCAAAAATTGTGAAAACCCTCGCACACCTTTTCGAGACGACCAAGTACAATTCTGTTTACCTGGACGGAGACATGTCCGCCGAAGAGCGAACAAATGCGGTCGACTCGTTCAACAGCGATCCGTCGATTTTCACGTTTTTGATATCCACACGTGCAGGTGGTGTCGGGCTCACATTACTTCGGCAAACAAGGTCGTTGTCTTTGATCCTTCGTGGAATCCGTCCATGACTTGCAGGCGCAGGATCGGGCTTACCGTATCGGCCAAACAGGACGTCGAAGTCTTCCGTCTGGTCTCGTGCGGAACGATTGAGGTAAAATATTTATCCAAGTTATAGTAAATACAGTGTCTTCGTATCAGAAATTGATATTTATCGTTCTGAACTCCAGGAAATCGTATATGCCCGGCAAATATACAAGCAGCAGCAGGCGAACATCGGCTACCAGGCATCTTTCGAGCGCGATACTTCACCGGTGTTATGAAGGATAGCACCAAGAAAGGCGAACTGTTCGGCCTAAAGAATCTATTCACATTCCAGCAAGACAACGTAGTCCTTCAGGAGATCGTGAAACAAGACCAACGTCGCCGAGTCTCGGACGGGCGTTGCAATCCTTGGCATGGACTCACAAATGGACATGAGTGTAAATGGAGATTCGATGATGACCTATCGAGTCGCAGATTCAGGCAATCGTCACAGGGAATCCAGTAAGTAGTCTTTAGAATATATATCACCCACATTCTTTGTTATCACTACCCATCACTGCTCTTCCCCTAATCTACTTCTCTCCTGCTAGGCAAGAAACAGAAGAACTCGACCCCGTCCAAGCGATCCTAGCGGAGGCTGGAGTCGAATACACCCATAACAACGCTGAGCTTCTCGGCAATTCCAAGATCGAAGAAATATCTCCCGTCGTGCCCTCGAAGGGCAGGATGACAGCACCATCTCCGAGGGCCTCGCATTTCGCATGAACGTTGACGACGAGCGCTACAAATTCGGTAATGTCCCGGATGAAGTCGCGAGGAGGCAGTTCCGTTCCATGCGCAAATACTCAAGTTTAAGACGGACGAAGATTTTGCGCTGAAAGTTGAGAGCTGGAGTGCCGCTGAGAGGAGTCAGTTTCTTGATCAGGTTTGTACGCTTTCGTACCCGTGGTCGCTGTGTTCCCTGCCTGATAATCATTTTGCTAATATTGTCGGTTCCTTGCAGTTCTACAGGATGCGGCGCGCGACTGTGCTCTCGACTCTCGGTGAAGTCTGAACTATACAACGTAACACTTGGTTTTGCAATTCCTTTATTGCTTTCTAATTTTTTTTTTCACACAACGTTTTACTCATAGATCCATGGAATTGTTTGTAAAGGCGTCTTGTTGGATATCGATTGGAGTTTGAATGGTTGTATTTCGTTAGGTGTTATGGAGGTTGGGTCTCGTAATTGCTTTCTTTTTCCGTCTATGGTGCACTTCTCGATCGCGCTTTGTACAGTTATTTTGTTAAATTCATTTCCACCGCTTATCAGGATGCTTATTTGCTCAACTATTACATTTAGTGTTTACTCGATATACAATTTAGCACTCTTTTAATGAATTAATATTTGCGACGTGGTCCCGTGACGTTCAAGAATTACGACCTTCGAATGGATTCCTTGGAGTCTGTCGTCGCCATGTGTCATGATTTCCATTTTCATCTCTGCTCATGCGCCTACCTGCTTGCTCGTTTAAATGGCAGTTCATGATGTGACAAGTTCGCTGACTGCTTGCACTCTATTACGTATAACATCTCCAGAGAAGCGTCCAGGCAGCTAGAGCCCTTACTATAATAGAGATATAGTCTCGTCGGACACTCTCGCCACTTTTTTTTTTTTTGCGTAGCGTAGTGAAGCAGATAGAACTACTTAGTTGATAATTTTCTTTTTTCTATTATTTTTTTCAAAAGAAAAGAAGGCAATAAAGAAAGAAAGAGGTCGACGATTATTCTACTCAAACTTGCCTTTACCTTGCAAGCTCAAATAGATAGCAATTATTAATTACGCAGTCCCGTATCTTTACCATTAAACCCTTTCTTCATTGATCATAGCTCATTTCACGCATTATTATTGACTACTTGAGGTTACCTCCCGAGACCCCCCCCCCGGAATATCAAACCCAACGAGTTTAAACTGTCAATTGCCGTAAGAACATTCTAGTTTATAAATACCTGCTTAAATACACTGAGGGTGTACTATCATATATCATCGTCTACGATATTATTCCGCTTCCACCATGGACATACTTCATCGCGAGAAGCCGCCCGATTATAACGGCAGCTGATGATCTTTGGATACACCCGTTATGCCCACGACCTACTGCATATTATTTTTGCCGAGTTAATGAAATCAGGCATGCGTTGTCGCAGGATCACGCGATATGCGCTGCTGGTGTGCCTCACTGAGGATGGATACTGCAAAGATCGAACGGACGGAAGGGAGTCACTTTCCGCGGCGATGTCGATCTTTCGATAGCAAACTAATTTTAGTATGAGAATGAGCGTCGATTACTAGATAGTATGACGAACATATTCACAATTCCTTAGGGGGCAAGAATTACTACAGATAACTTGACTAACTCCAGTGAATACATAGCGCTCAACTCCACGATTACAAGGCTAGAATTCTCGATAGCGGCTCTGTCATCATAATTTAGTGCAACTTGCGAGTCACTATTTAGGTCGCATCAATAATATACGATGAGGTTCACTTATATATTAATAGTTAGTTACTAGGATTTCATTTCAAGAGAATGATCTTGCTCAGGCGCTATAGCAAGTCACAGCGGGAGCAGCTGGTCTGACCTGCATGGTATATGTATGTGGAATAGTCCGCACAAAATAGGCGTAGATGTGGGATTGTCTGCAAGCCTCAAAATGCCAGGCTTATAGTTTATACATTATGACTATCACTATACTTGTACGTAAATATCTAATGACTTCGAAAAAGTATACGATGATCTCTCCTTTCGCTTAGCGGTATATTCTGTATAAGCTATTGAGATGCTCCTCAGATAAGATCAAAAAAAGATTATATCTCTTTTTCAGAGTTATAGAAGAAAAACAATTAGCACAAAAAGGCTCATTACGTAGATTAGTAGAAGCTATTTATTGCGTGAATCGCTAAATCAATTGATGTATCGTAACGAAGACCCAGTATAGCATCGTAGAACTGCAAAAGATACCGTGACACCATGAATCAAGATTACAGTCATCCTACGATATGAGTTTTTGGTAATTGCCCAGGGCACATTGGGCCATGAGAATATGGAACAAGAAGCAAACGAATGCTGGTTAAGCTAACGGGAGGCATTCAGAATTGACTAAGTAAATAATATGAACACTGCACAAAGGAGAAACTCGACGCGATTCCACCATTCTCTACACCATCGTCGTATTCACTATCCGCGGTCTTGCGTGATTCGGTTTGTCCAGCCCGAAGCCCGTATTATAGCACTGGCAATGGCACTGACAAGTTTTCGACTCGGACTGCCGTCGGCATGCTTTAAGATACTGCTGCCATTCGAGCGTTCATTACCGGTTGGATCGGAAATCAAAATTTCGTCATTATCGAGACTACCGCTTCGCGCTGTGGTGCCGTGCAGAAACGGTAAGCGCCTGTTGAAAGTTAGCTTTGACGGCGCTATTGTATTTTTGAATATATGCGTGATGGACCTGTACTTTTTGTGCCTGATCGTGACGCGGAGGGACGACGTATGACGGGCGATGTTTTTGTAGCAATATCAATGTATTCGGATGGTATTTGAGATTGGACACATAAGTTTTACTTTCATAACAGATTGAGGCGCGAACTTTGAGTGCTATTTGGTAACATCTCGTACTAGACCTCACCTTAAGCTTTCTGTGGAATTTATTGAATATTAATATCATTGGTTCAATGAACTTAAAAGTAAACTCATGTAGAACATTTTCATCTACTCTACGGCGATCATGACAGAAGGCTACGCACGTACTCTACAATCACAATCACGCACTGCTAATTAGTTTAATCGAATGCTACTAATTTCTTTGTCAATGGTTTTACAGATTTCACTTCTTAGAATATAACGTTTATCATAGATATATTATAAAGCACAAAAAAAATCGACGTGCAAGTGCGACTAATTAGCATAAAGGATTGAATCAAATTATATTCTGGGAGTAATACCAGTAATAGCATTCTTCATCATTAGTACCATGGGAGAGACGATATATAACCGAGCCCTGCAGCTTTATCGAATCAATCAAGAAGCGGAACTAATTTGAGGCCGACTATTCAAAAAAAAAAAAAAAAACCCATCGGCTTGTATTTGCTGTGTTTTGCACGTATAGTAGTGTTCTCTAGAAACTATCGGAGCTGTACACGATTTACCTTATTTGGGCTTATCAATTTTTATTCAATTCGCCTGGCACGAAAGGTAACAGAGAAAACGGTTTTTTTTTTTTTTTTTTTTTTTTAAAAAAAAGCAAAAATATACACACATATAGATGTACATACGACTATAACATGATTTTATTTAATGGTAATACGCACTGCGTAGTCTCATCGGTTTTCAAAGTGATTTATAGGGAATGAGTTGGATATACCGGTATTGAAGATTTTTTTCAATTTTGTTTCATGGTTTGGGGTAGTTAGGTTAGTAAGAAGGTATCTCTCGTATATAACATCTTCTCCTAGGAAGAATGTTAGATACGACATAAGAAGGGAAGTAGAATGAAAAGGCTAAATACAAGAAGAGGTAAGGTATCAAAAAGTAAAAAGATAGATACAAGAAATGAAAAGGTAATGCTTTCTTCTAAGATTTTCGGTGATTCTTTTCGGTTTTGTTTGACGAGGTTTGAAATCACTGAAATGCAAATGCGATGCGGTGGGGGGTTTGGAAGCGACGACATATAAAAAGTAATAAGGGAATACAAAAAGGGGTTGATAGAAGAGAAAAGAAAAAAAAAAACTTTGTACATGCCCGTTGTACGAGTTGGAATGATGAAGAGAATATTGACAAGAGGGAACTCGCTAACAGATGAAAAAGTATGAGGAATAAAAGAGTAGAATATACAAGGTATGAAGGAGTTTAAAATACAACAGAGTGATCGATAAAAAAAACGCTTGATCTAGAACCGCTAAAGACAAGAGATCCTAATAGAAAAAAAAAAAAAAAAAAAAAAAGGTATATATCTGTCGAAGAAAAGAAATTGGTCGGCCGTCACAATCAAGTGCGAATCGCGAATGCATCAAAGCTTTTGTTGTTCTTGGCAAAACGCTAAATGCTCGGCAAATGAAAGGTAGAAGCGAAGAAAGGTGGCAATCCAGAAAGAGTCCATAGGATGCCCGGAGAAGAAAAGAGTTAGAAAAGGGTGACAAAGGAGATCGATTGAGTGGAAGGGGGATATCGTTCCATTCATGGTTTTTTTGTTTTTAGTTCTGCAAAAGAAATGAAAAATTCAATGTCGCCAAAAAAAAAGGAAAATAAAATATGAAAAACATTTATAAAAGGAAATACGAAAAGAGAAAACGAAAAAAAAAAAAAACTTAGAACGCGCGGCCAGGTGGTGGCCCTCTGCTCCCTGTGTTGCCACCATGAATTTGGGTACGGCTACCGGTCGTTCATGCTGCTTTACTAACAGGGGTAGGTCCTCGTGGCTGACTTCCACGCTCGTCGTGACCATGATCTGCTGTGGCACCTCTGGCACGGGTGGGGCGTTGTTGGTGGCCTTGTAGGCCTTGTTGGGGCCGACAACGACCCGCTCGTGGTGTACGACCGCTTCGGGGTCCTGGACGGCCGCAAGATTGGCAGCAGGTATGCTCGGCGGTTTTCATCGACGACACGGACGACACCGAATTGACGGACGAGGACGACTTGGAGCGCGTCCTAACAGGGCGGGGATACATGACGACCGATCCCTGTCGAAGCCCCGGTTTTTCCATGGGATAACTTGAAAGAGGTTCGGATCCTCTCCTAGACATTTGGGTACCGTTACCACTCCCGCCGGAGGAATTGAGCGAGATGGTGGTAAGAGATTTGACATGGCGTCTACACTGGTAAATGACGCCGCTAATGAAGGAATCAGGGCAACAATTATAGGTTTCATGAACGGGAGACAAGCGCAGATGATACCAAGATGGACTTCCAAGGTGATATACAACCAAAGATAGTAACCATACCTAAGAAACGAAAATATTAGACTTTGATTGCAAGAGTTATGTCTGGGAAACGAAGAAGACTTACAGGTAGCATCGGTGAGTTGCAAGACTACCTCGACATATTTTAGCCTCAGGGCGGAGAAAACACAGCACCTGTATTTACACGTCGTTAGTAAAGCTGTCGAGAAAAACTGATAATAAAGGTGGTGGCTATTGATATTCATACAGTAAACCTAGCCCATCAAGAAGATAAGCGAGCTCTTTTGCAGTGTTGGCAACTTTAATTGCCAAATGGTCTTGATCGGTAAGATAAAGATCACAACGTCCAGGAAGAGGTTCAAGCCCGTCATCGTGTACGTGATTACGACGTTTTGCGTTTGGTTGAGACATTTGACATTCGGAGTGAAAAAGTCCCACACCGTGAATAGGATCGCATCTAAAGATCCATATGACCGTAAAGACGACGCCGTTGACGATTACTGCGAGCATGGTGATGTATACGAGGATGCGGAAGACTTTGCTTTGGGCGAAGCGGAGGAAGAAACACAGGATTGACAGCTTCGCGAAGGCCATGCTGTCGACGTACGCCACTGGCTGATCCAAGTAAGAAGCATCATGGGAGTGACGTTCGGAATCCAGAAGTCTATCGTGTGTCGACCCCAACCTAGTGGTATCATCATTACTTTGTGACGGTAACTACTACACCGAATACCTAAAGAGTTTCAAGGGCATACGTTAGATTATCCAAATGCGTGTTTGTCGGGGGAAAGTCGAACTTGTTGCTGTTTTGTACATACCATGCTAATACGATAAAGATATCATCTTTGCCCAACGACTTCAACATATACGCTCTTGCGTATAACCGTAATAAAAAACCGTTGTCGAGAGCACTAGTAAAAGGATATTGATAGGTCCTAGGTAATGTCCAGCTACCTGTGGGTTCTTGTAGTTCGGAACTTCGCCCGCTGTGAACTTTGGAGCGTTGACGTTCCCAACGCTGGGAGCCATGGTGATCGAGGTGATTCTAGCGTCGAGCTAGCAGACTAACGACTATTTGTAAGTTTCTTTCCTCCTTCTTCCCAAAACGCAAATAAACTAAACAATTGACTCACTATTCGGGATTGTCGATTGTCGATAATAATGTGTCGTTTGAAGTTTTATCTAAGATGCCAAACAACCAGCCACCTGTTGCGGACAAAACCGATTTCGAGATGTTCGTTAACGTTTTCCTTCGATGAAGCTTCCTTATCTTCTCGAACCGCCTCGGATCCCAACCGTTTCTATTGAGTTTTGTGTTTTGACTCAAAAGAAATGGAAAAATGGTAAAGAAGGCGAAGGTTGGCATTAAAAGGAAGTTTCTCTTGCTTCCTTCAGAAGAAATATTTCTTTAAAAAGAACAAACGATTGGAGTCACGGGGGGTGAAATGGTTAATATACGGGCACTGTTTTTCTTATGTATTTTCTTTTCGTGCTGCGGTGCGCGAGCCTCGATATTTTTTTTTGCCCACCGATATACCGGTTTTATGCCCCACTAATGCACATGTTCGAAAAGGGGAAACGATGAAGATCGAGCGTTTCGCATATGCCCATGCCTCTTTTGCCCTTGCACCGTGCGCTGATTTTTTTTTTTTTTCGGGACTCCTCAAGGGCTTTGGTTGGACGAACTTTGAGCGCCTGAGATAGTATCAAATTTTGGCTGAGGGAAAATTGCGCGAATCGAATCGTGTGTCGACCTTGCCCACAGCTATTTCCAGCTTAGGCCCAAGTCCTACATTGGGAATCGAGGGACTTAAAAGAGGGCTGTCAAAGATAGGAAAGGCTTGGGAGAGAAAAGTAATTTAGGAATATCATAGAAAAAAAAAAAAGAAAAAAAGAAAGAAAGAAAATTCGAATTAAAAACGATCGCGATAGGGAAGAGGAATAAAATCACGAACATTCCGGACCCACAGGCACCGGAGGGGCCTAAGATTTCTAACATGGCCTGTTTATCGGAGGTACTCCAGGGCGATCTCGTCCAGTACATGCAGTAGAGGGTGAGAGCCCTCGCCACACAGCAGCCCATGTAGGATCACTAGAGGCTCGAGTTCCGACTAAAACACACCCCATGGTAGCAAGGTAGTTTAGCTTGCCATCCATTATTCGCCAATATGGTGCAAGGTATCGTATATTTGCAATAACTCATATGAAATGGGCTTCCCTATTCAGGAGTACTGGACCCACTCTATGTTCTGGGTTACACTCCATTAAAGCTTCGAAACGCTGTGGTGGACTCCGTTTGCAGTTATTAGTGTTAATTTTCAGCTCAGCTCTCGTCCAATCCGCCTTGTGATGTTCTCCCGGATCGATGTCGCCCTTGCCGAAGAAAAAGCAAAAAGGCTGTGAGGCCAGAGCTTTCTCTGAAACCCTTCCCCCTTGGCGAGCAAATCTCTCCTGCCAAAAGAACCGAGGGTCGGGGATGGGCTGGTCACCTCCGGGGCAGTCACATCTACCTAGCAAAAAGAAAAAAATTCCGCAGTGCATACTTGACAGCCTCTAAAAATATCCTTCCGCCAGTAGTCGTGGCCCACACTAAAATGACCATGTTTCTTTTTCCTGCGTTCGCTTCCCAAAGCTCTTTTTTTTTTTTTTTTTTTTTTTCCCAGGTGTGGCAGAGCGAAAACGGGATTCTGGTTCCTGAGTGGTTGGCGAGGTCAACCCCACAATTCCCAGCGCCATTATGGTGCAGGGTGATGCAACCAATCGTCAACGCTTGAAGGCCCTCGGTCACCACACCCCGGGCGATGTGTGATATTGATGGACAAGGGTCGTGGAGAGGGGCAGTCGTTTAGTGAGAGTTGAGAGGTTGATCGACATTATTTTATATCCAACTTTGTTCGGGCGGTTTTATATGATTTATTTCCTGTCGCGAACGAAAATTGAAGAAAAAAGAGCTCTCTCGCACCACCCACCTGATTAATCTTTCTTCGTATCATGCAATGGATACTATCGCATTTTGGTGTTGTCTTTGTTAGTGAACCAACATCTATACTTTCAGAAAGACGCTAGTGAGCTCGTTGTTTATTCCTCACCACACCAGGTTGAAGAAAACCCCGCAAATCTAAGTCCTTTATTGCCTTCCTTCCTTCCCCACCCGTTATCCGTCCGTCGTAAATCTCCACATTTTCATGGATATGAATAATTCATGTCGAACCAGTCAAGCACACTAAACGCACCCATGCTATTCACGATTGCAAAGATGGCGTGGATGTGTGGACCTTGAAGAAATAACTGAAAAATCCTCGTTTTCAAGGCTCGATAAACGCTGCGTCGAAACCTCTGCAATCCATGGTAACGGGTGTAATAAATGTTAGGAAAACCGTTTCTTGATGACGCGACTTGGAACTTGTGCACTCAGAAAACGCCGAATTTTAAGGAAGGAGAATGTGAATTAAAAAAATTTAAAATATCAAAATTATTAAAATATTATAAAATATAAAAAAGGATTTGCAGAAATTCATTAAGCGAGAGCAACTGACATGCGCAAAAGGTGCTCTTTCTCTGGCGAGAACCAAGATTCTCTGATCTTCCGTACGCTTTTGCGTCCCACTCGCCTTCTTCGTGAACTTTGGTTGTTTGCTAAAGTGGTTTATCATGTGAGAATTTGTGGGGATCGTCCATTAAAGCCTCCTTTCGAAGATCAATCAATTAACGAAGGCTTTGCTTTTCGTCAAACGTGAGTGGTCTTTTCGACCTTTGTGCCTGGGAGGCTCCAGGTTAGGTAATACGGAGACACCGAGAATTTATCTGTTCGTTCTGGAGACTTCGCCTAGATAGGAACCTCGAGTCGGTTGGAGCAGAAGTGCAAACTAGATATAGCAAACGAGGACATGAAGATTTCTGCCTTTTTGCAACTAGAATCTTCGATAAAAGGTCCATTGGATCGCATTGCATTACTGACGCCGCAAGGAAGTTGCGCAAGCGCTCGATGCCTCACGCTAGGTATCATTGTTGGGCCAGCGGCTAAAAGAATGTTCTTCGTGAAATTTGAGAGACGAAAAAAAAAAAAATTAGAAAATGTCAATCACTAAACTAAATAGCACGGGAAGCTATCGAGCGAAGATCACGGAATTTTTCTAAAAACGGATAAAATATGCTTTTGTCTTGAGGGCGGCAACAATATTGATCAACTTACGAAAAGTGACCGTGATACCGTGTTCGACTGCCACACAAAGATAATTCCCTCGTTCAAATTGCAACGGACGAAATGGTATTGCGGGGAACAAGCTCGCCTAAGCTAAAAGAAGATAAGAAGATGAGATAAAATAGCGATGAAAAGTTTTGGAAAACGGAATCATGTTCTTCGTCTTTGTTTCTCGAGCTGTCGACTATTTTGGGAGGGGATATTGTCACATTAGAAGTTTTGATAGAAGGGGTGAAAATTGCTCTCTGCTTTAGGAATCTGTAGGAATGCCTCATAAAATCAGGCAAAAAGAAGCGGTTATCGCCGAGCGAATAGATAGCGTTTCCGGGACCGCAGGAGATGTGGGGAATTCTGCTTCCAAGATTAAAAAAAAATGTTCAGCAAGAGTATCGGCGGAGTTCATCTTGGGGCAATTGAGAGAGAAACAACTCGAAGAAAAGTGATCAACCTAACTAGAAACCAGCCTGGCGGAATTGCGGACGCCTGTTGTAGCTGCTGGCGCTACTGCTCTGTAGATCAGGCATTACTGTGCGGCATATGAAGCTCTCTAGCTCTGCAACAGCTGCCGGATAAATGGAGGTTGCAGACGGACATCTCCAGCTCGCCGTTGAAGAAGCTATAGGAAGGCCTGAAGAGGAATACTTTGGGATCAATGAATAATCCTGCCGATGAGAGCTCGTTTCAAAATGTCTTCAATTCCTATCCCTCTATGCAAGCCCTCTATGCAAGCTTATGAGAGAACATGGTGGAAAAGATTGGACGAAAATGAATAAGGAAAGAAGAAACATAGCAGTGGCGGTGGTAGTAATTTAGTAAGTGGTTGGTGGAATAATAAAAAAATTGTTTCAATAAAATAAAATAAATAATAATAAGTAAATAAATTAAAATTAATAACTACTGTTAACCGAAATTGTGGAAGACGTTTGAATCTGGCCCAGCTCTGCAGCATCTCCACTTCTGCAACGTCCATTGGCCATCGATGAATATATCAGACCAGCAAAAAAAAAATAAAAAAAAATAAAAAAAAATACGGCCACTTCCTATAGCCTGCCTATAACTCTGCCTGTAGTATCCCCTATTCCTTCATTCCGCTATATCCTCTATCTCTAAACAATACGAGTATTCGGCCCAGGTGCCCAGCCATCCCCTTTTTCGTAGGAAACGTTTTGTCCATTATGCAGAGGTGGGGTCAGTATAAGACGCCTGCAGCCACGGTTGCTGCAGCTCTTCTACTCTTATTCCTCCGGAAATTGTTTTACCGCTGCTGTAACGTGTGTCTAAATCGATTAATCTTACTTTATCTCTTATTCCTATCTCTACTACTTTTACATATATTCCGTGCTACTGTACTCTTGGGCTTTGCGCAATGTGCATAAGACTTATCGATATCCCCGCCCAATCCCAGCGATCCGTTGTTTCCTGCCAGGTTCCGGGATCCCAAAACATATAGCCAAGGGTCGACGACGTGCATAGAGCCAGTAAACGCCCATGCCGTAACCCGGGCGACTAGAAGAATACTTGTTCAATGTTACAGCAGGGTAGGGTAAGACAGTGTATAGTAGATTTGTAATATAGCTTCAATGAAATTCGAAAGTGATATATTCATGCATATCAACGAGTTTTCCTTCTTGTTAGTATTATATATACCTACAGGGGTTTTAATACGCAGAATTAACTGTTTTAGGAATAGATATCTTTGTAAAGTATAAAGTATAAAGTTTCTGCTTGTTTTGCTCCAAATATCCTGTTCTCGATTCATTAATGTGTCCTATTAAATCTACGAGCAAGCGAGACGTTTATTGCGTGGGGATTGTGGATACCGAGGCTTTAATCTTATATCAACTTGAATATCGAAATATTCAAGTGAAAAAAAACGGAATATTCCTTTCAAATATATTTAAATTGTCAATCTACTCTGCGATATCCACTATTATACATAAGACCAGTCCAGGCTGCCGTTTCTTTCTTACAATATTCCGACCTCAACCATGACTTTGGTCCTATAAGACATCATGAACAAGCGAGTTATAACCACCCTCTTTCAAGCTTGGGCGAATCCCAAAATCACGGTTAATAAGTTTGATCCATGGGATGAAGTGGATCCATGCGCTAAACGTGGAGAATCATATATCGTGGGGAGATAAGAACTTCACGGATTTACAAGTCCATCATACTATCCTCAATATCACGTCACGTTTCAATGGTATTGCCAGTGTAACGGTGAGAATTTTCGGACTTAGGGTTAACATTGAAGAAAAATCGCTCATTTTGTCAATAATCTCAGTAGCTAGAAGGGTGGTCGAATGTATATCACGACTTTATCCTATGTTTTTTGCACCTATCAGAAATCACGGGTTAAATGAAAGACATCCTTCAATTGCTTATGCGCTGAGCCAAATTCTCATTTAAAATTATATGAAGTCGATATATGTGATGAAACCAAACATTCACATTCATGAATTGAAAAAAAAAAAGTGGAGTTATACTCCGGGAATATATACAAAGATCCGGACTAATGAGATTCACGAGTTCACGGGATCCGGGGCGGCCACCACGAGTCAGATAGTACATGGGCTCGACTCCTTCCCCCCGGTGTGGAAATTCCGGCGGCGCGGACCAATCCGCGATCTCTTCGTCGTGACAATCCTCAGTATCCACTTTCGTTTTATTTAATTAACTAGAGAAACTAGACTATCCTTGTAGGAGATAGATATATCATTCACTTAGGCCTCCTTTTATAAAAGACTTTCCACTGTTACCTTAGTACATCGTCCGTTTTTCTATGGCGTTCCGCGGACCTATCCTATGAGATTCACGAACAACCGAACCATTCATCTAGGACATTATAAATGATCCAGGGTTTTCAAGGTTAAACTTGGGGGAGATATGATATGTAAGAATTCGTAAACCCGTGTGGGGGTTTCAACAGATGATTTTGATTTGATATATCGCAAGTACGAGGTTTATCAATTTTTTTTTCTTTTCAGGGATTGAAAATATGACCCTGCTTGCTTTATCTCCGCGTAGCCTGGAGTTCCTCACAAATCTCTAGGTGCGTTGAGCAATACCTATAGTGGTGGTTTGATAGCTTTCTAATAGGCCTACTCACTGACCTCGATATTCATTTGTGAAGTTAGTCGCATCGAGAGACGTTTCTTCGCGTCCTAGATATCGGAAGCAAGAGCTTTATAACCGTGTGATATCAGGAATTGGCTCATGATTCACCCACGACTCTCTGAAATATGGATATATGGAAGGTTATGAAGTATTCAACGAATGGGATTAGGGCCTTAGTATGCATGTGAGAGAATTGATACCATAATCAAATGCAGTAAAGAAAGGAAGTCCTCTATCATCCATTCCCTTATCCTTTGAAATTTTTCACATAGAGCAATACGTGAACTGTATACAAGTTTTGCTACAGTGTAAAAACATCTCTATTAGCATATTAAAATGATTCTACGTTTCTTTTCACATACAAGCGATCATTAGACTTTTCATCATACCCACTTAGAGATATACCTCAGTTCCACATCCAGACTGATACAGCTGTCATCCTCTCAGTCGATTTTTAGTCATCTTGTACCAGATCTTCAAAAGAATGAACAGAAGAATCGATCTGGTATTTTTTCAAAGACTTCCATCTCGCTTTGTTCACTCAAACGTAGTAATTAACCAGGTAATGCTGACATGAAATTCCTTTATCGATGATTTTGATAAATTTTCTTCTTGATATATATTCTAGACTAATTCTTTCATCCTACAGTTTACAATCCTTACTCCCGCCACGGCACCTTGATCCGGACAATGCCAAGCGTCTGTCTTTATGAATAGAAGACTAGTCTTGCTTTCGCGTGCTGGTCGCCTTGCTATCATGTCTTAAGGAGACTCTAGTGAAAGGACCCGACTGTATAAGGTCACCCACGAGCTTTCGGGTTCAAGTAATGAGGAAATTTCAATTGCAGTTTTCGTTATGAGCTCAAACCAGCAGTCCTCGACCTTTCTAAGCATCCCGTGGTAGAACTCGAGCTTACGTTTTCAATGAGATTGTCATTAGCTTTGAAAGTTACGATTCTTTAATAGCATGAAACTAGATCTGATTGCGTATTCAAGCTCGAGTATCGAAACGATGTCACAATCGTTCATCAAAATATGTATATATCATGCTTCCTCAATTTTTTCTAAAACCCCTTAGTGATCTACCACACATTCAAGATATATCTCCCATCTAGAGGATCTTTGAAGGATATTTCCATTCTGTTTCTAGGATACCCACCCTAAACGAAAAGAGAAGAACAAAAAACATCAAAAATTATGTCTTTGCATTCAAGAACACTAGCGCATTTAAACCTACAAAATGATGATAGCTGGCAAGAATCAAGAATTGGAGACCCTACTAGGATTCCGGACGAGAAGCATCCTTTGACCATAATCCAAGATGGGGCCACTCTAAAAGGATCAACGCCGTTGCCGACTGGCTTGCCGAGAACGACTTTACCCCGTCATCAGTCACAGTAGCAAAGCAAGGAGGACAAGACGTAATAGTTATATTCTACAACAACCCGGGAATGATAGATACCTCAAGGGTACCTTATGCGTCGAAGGCCGTCGTTAAGGTATACAAGGAAATAGACGGAGAAGCCTACATATGAGGACGACTACGAGACGGAGCCGTATAATCCTTTCAGGGAGGGTAGAGCTGCAGCTGGGTCGTCGTTCGGTTGTCAGGGCGGCGCGATGGTACGCTCGGAATGTTCCTTCGAGATACGAAAGATGAGTATTACGTGCTTACCGCCGGGCATGTTCTTTCAGAAGAGCCGGGGTTGACTGAAGATCTGGAGAAGGAGGTAACGTCTCCTTCTCCGATGATAAAGGTAAAGCCAATGCTTTGATAACTTCGGAGGCTTTCAAGTGTCAACTCCAGACTTTTCTTTTGGAGGGGAGGCAAGGAAGTGCGTGGGCCCCAGGGGAGTTAGAGAAGGATACGACGGCGACTTGGAGGAGTCCGATCTAGAGCATATTAACAACAAGCTACAGCGATGCTATAGTACCTACAAGCTGTGGACGGAAAGAGGAAGAGATCAAAAGGGTAACACAAACCTGTGTTCGGGCGCTGTATCTGACTTAGCATCAAAGGCACCCGGATGATCGACTGGGGCCTCGCAAAGGTATCATGTCACGAGCGAATCGGAAAGAATGAAATCCAGATAGGTGAACACACTCACTCGTTCCACGCTGGATTTCAGGACCCTGTTCCGGGTATGATAGTCTGCAAAGTAGGCCGCAGCACGGGCGTAACCTTCGGCAGGATCGCGGCTCCGAAGCTCGCGATAGTCCACACGAAGAAGAAAACGACGCTGAACTGGTACGTCGTACCGCTCCGGCCGTACGAGGTCCACCGGCTGCTTTCTGGAGGTACATCCTACAGCTGTCCAGACGGCCGCGCGCCTGTAACTAGGCAGTTCGCAAGCCACGGGGACGCCGGTGCTGTATCCTGAGCTATCCGAGCCTAACTCCGTGGAATGCTCACGAGTAACGTCGGCGATACGTTAGGGTTAGAATTCCCGGTTGCTTGTTTCGTGCCATTCTTGGACCTGCTTAATAGGATCAAGGATAAGACAGGTCTGGTATTTAACATGAACACACGTATTCTCCCAACTCCGATCCATCATTTAGAAGATACGCCTGCGAACATTGGATGTTAACACTGATTTTGCAGTGATAGCAGTAGCAGGAGCAGTACTTTAGCCGATACTAATAGCAGCTGTAGTACTCTAGCCGATGCTAATAGCAGGGTATTGCGTGAGGAGTAAACCCAAAGGACGACGGGCTACTCCATTTGGGAGGGCTTTCGTAGTATTCGCGGTTTCCTTGAACTTATCTCACTTCAACTAGATTGAAGCTCCACATGTAAGGAGGGATTAGGCCGGCGCTATCTAAGTCTGAGTTTTAAAGAAAATTCTAAGTAGATATATTAAACGTATCTACCTATACATACATATTCATATCCTTCTCCGATTCAATCGAGTTTTTATTAAAAAGAAATTAGAATCCCTTTCGAATCTATATTAATTATTACAGAAAGTATATGTGCATTGGGGAGCAAGTATATACACGAATAGGACCTAAGCTCACTAGGAAACAGACATAGAGCGTAGTACCGAAAATGACCGGATAAAGAATGCCCGCATGCTAATGCTCAAGTTCTGGATACTTCTAGTAGACCTATAGAGCAGTTTAAACTTAGCTGACGAAATTCTTTTTAGTTATAAAATCTCCCGTACTGGTCTCTGGAGCCATGTGGGAGAAATATGGAAACTCGTTAATAGGCTCTTGTAGGCAATGGGGAATAGTATTCTTAACATCTTCTCGAATTTTTCGCGGGAGATGGCGTAGCGACGCATACCAGGAGAAATAGCCGATGGAATATAATATAACGTGAAGAGAAGAATCATATACTACCAATCATAACCTATTCATTCGGTACTAAGTTGCCCGTCGAAATGTAAGAATAATGTCTTCTCCATATTCACTAGCTATATCCATTAATGTCTAATATTACAGGTATATTATAGTATTAATAATAATAATAGTGATGATTATTATCGATGCTCTTAAATTTTTCGTACGAAAATTAGCGGTGGTGTTGGAATAAAGTTCACGATGAGATTTGGGTGGAGAATTACCAAGAAGGACGAAAGAGCTTAGGCCCGCACCGGCCGATAGATTATCGCTACCAAATGCGGTACAAGCTTTTTTTAACCATTAAAAATCTTTCGGCTGTTAAATTCCCGTATCGATAAATATCTGCCGGATCGTCGCCGACAAGCATTATCACGAAATGAAGACCCGAGATCTCCTGAGATCTTCCACTGCACAACGTTCGAATGTTTCACCGTTAAAGGACTAGATAGATCCTATAATACTACATCGTGCTTTTAATTCTTTTTCGGTCGCCTCGATATTTCGCACGAATAGACTATTCAATGCAGACAGACTTCTTTGATCGTGAAATTGGATGACTTTGTTCTCAAATATGCGTACCGATTATTATTTTGACGTAATTGTAGTTAGTAGAGATCGACAAAGCTCGCTTGCGCTTTCCTGCGCTCTTCAGAAATCATGAACATTGTTGAAATGTCCATCTTGCTCAACGTGTTGAGAATAGATTGGAGTGAAGTTGAGAGCATGGTCCGGTGAGATATGGCACTGCCGGCTCTCGAAGATATAAATTATAAAGCCAGCTCTTCTGCAAGCTACTGGTCCAATGCGATATCAAAAACATAACAAGTCATCATACGCGCATATAACACATTCGGACATCAGGTACAAACGTACTGTATTTTCGGAGAAAAACTTACTTCGATCGTTATTACCGTCAGCGACAATGTCTTCTATCAGGATTCCACCGCAGCGCGCCGTGTTCCCGCTGGAGGGGAAAGTAGCTTTGGTACCTCACTTACTCTTCTCCACAATTACCATTCCTCCTTGCCAATTGCTAATATAATTGCCCACAGGTCACCGGTAGCTCCCGGGGTATGGGCCTCGACATAGCCCTAACATTCGCCTCCACGGCGCATCCGTCGTCGTAACCTACGCAAACTCCAAATCCTCCGCCACCGCCGCCGTCGAAGCCACAAAATCCCTCCCGCACTCTCCTCCGCCATCGCACTCCAATTCGACGCCGCGGACCCTTCCTCCATCGCCTCCCTCTTCGAAAAAGCCCACTCCCACTTCGGCCGTCTCGACATCGTAGTATCAAACTCCGGCGTCGAGCACTTCGGAAACATCCTCGACGTAAAGCAAGAAGACTTCGATAAAACCTTCAACGTAAACACCCGCGGACAATTCTTCGTCGCGCAGCAGGCGTATAAATACCTCGAACACGGAGGTAAAATAGTACTGTTCTCTTCGATCAGCGCGAAGATCGGAAGCGTACCCGACCACGCCGTATACGCGGGCTCGAAAGCCTCCGTGGAAGCTTTCGCGCGGTGCTTCGCGAAAGACTTTGGTGGGAAGAAGATTAACGTTAATGTTGTGGCTCCGGGGGGGGGGGGGCGTTAAGACTGATATGTACGTTGACGTTGCGAGAAGGTATATTCCTAACAGTGAAGGTATAAGCGATGAAGAGGTGGATGAGAAGGTGAAGAAGATGAGTCCGCTGGATCATAGGGTTCCTGTACCGGAGGATGTTAGTAAGATCGTTGCGTTTTGGTTAGTGATGAGGCGGGGTGGATTAACGGGCAGGTTATTGATGTTAACGGGGGTGCGATGTAGTTCGTAGCTAGCTAGTAGGAGGTCCTCATGTCATGACCTAATTGAGATCGGTCATCTCTCCGTCAAGGTCTCAGGAACAAGGCGAACAAACAATCTGGGCTAAAAACGGACGTTGAAGCAGCAGGAACAAGTTAGACAGAGAGCAGTACTGGTGTGGGGTGATTTTTAAGCTAATAGTAGTAAGAACAAAAACGGAAAAACACATCCGAACCCGCCCCGGATTTCCACCCCCCCCCACAATTCCTTTCCCTGGCCCCAGATTATTTTCGCTCACGACGACGGATATACGACGGAACCTCAATGTCCTCGTTATATTTCTAATATTCACTCTCATTAATAAAATTTTCCCTAAAAGATCGCGTTGCATATTATTAGCTTCTTTTTCGTGCATATTGGCCCTTGCTGCGCTTTTCGTACCTTCCGTTTCGTGCGAAAATTCGTATACCTGTTTTGTAAGCCTTTGCGCTGTCATCTTTTTGGTTTTTCTTTTCTATTTGCCGGTTCTAAACGTTTCGATCAGCAAGGGACCACAATCTTGGCAGAGTACAGTTAACTCGTATCGTCCATATTAGAGCAATATCGTGAGAAATATACTTGGGAGTATTAGATTGATTGATTTAGAAGCCTTAGAGGCCTTAGAAGCCTTAGAAGCCTTAGAAGGCAGAAGGACAGGGAAAACGTTTATTTGTCTTCTTTTTCAATTAGATTTATGTGATTACCGGTTGAGGTTTATAAAAAGGCTACTTCTTTCTACCCCACTTCCTTCCTGCCCTTGCATCTCCACTCCACTCCATCCATCCATCCATACATTTCTATATATACATATACCTACTTATCTTCTCTTGCTTGTCACGTCATCCAATTCGAATATCCAACCATCCATCACCACATACTTACTTATATAACTAGCCAGCGCAGCTTACTTTAAAAAAAAATAACCCCTCACTTTGCTACTTTATCTATCTCCTCTCCCATTTGCTATCAGACGTTTAGTGGGGCCATTATTCTTTTCAACAAGATTAGGGTTTACAGTTTGACTGTAACTTTTTTGCAGTTTTGCAACTTATTTGCTATTGCTATTCTATTCTGGCAGTCACAAGCAGAGTGCAGGTATAAATAGCACCGCAAAGCCTTCCCATCGGCTTTAAACTTTTTCGAACGAGCAACACGCTTTTGAAGCATAATACCTATCGTTACCACGCATTCCAGAAAGCACTAGAAAGAAATGGCGAGTGCAGAAGCTTTCAAGGGGAAGAACGTCCTCGTCGTAGGAGGAACAGCTGGTATCGGCCAAGCAGGTAAGCTACCCATTTCCCCTCCATTGCTATACCTTCTGTGAAGATGGCAAAGGCTAACTTCAGCTCCTTCTTCCAACAGTCGCCAAAACCTTCGCATCCCGCGGAGCCAACGTCATCATCGCCGGCCGTAATGGTAAGCCTTCTCCTCCCCTCCTTACACCTAACAAAGCTAACACTTCTTTCACAGTTGTCGCCGGCCAAGCCGTCGTCGACGAAATGCGCGTCCTCTCTAAGGACGCCGGCACCTTCGCCTTCGAACAGTTCGACGCCTCACTAATATCCTCCACCACCGCCCTCGTAACAAAACTCCAAAACCACTACGATCACAACAACGGCCTCGACATCCTCGTAATCTCCATCGGCGGAATATCTAACGGCGTCCGCCGCGAAACAGAAGAGGGCCACGAGCGCTACGTCGCCGTAGACGGGTACGCGCGCTACATCATCGTCGCCGGCCTCATAAAGCAACTACAAACCACAAAGGGATCAGTATGGAATATTAAAGCTGCCGCCGAGGGTGAAAAATTCGATATAGACGATTTAGAACTGAAGAAGAATAAAAAAGCGTATACGACGTGGGCTGTCATGGGTCGCGATGGGGGATAAGTGATGTTTTGACGGCGGAGTATGGAGGCGGTATCCGGAGATTTGGTTTAATCATGTTTATCCGGGCTTGTTAGGACGGATTTGGCGAAGAAGCATGATCTGGGCTGGTTCGGGTGGATTATTATACTGGCGGGGTGGTTCATGGGTACTACTCCCGATAACTGCGCGGATTGGATCGTGAGTAAGGCGGTCATGAGCGAGAAGAGGGATGCGCACTACTGGCATCCGAAGGTAAAGTCGTCCAGCCCAAGGAGAAGTGGACGCTGGAGGAGGAAACGGGGAAGAAGCTCGTGGCGAAGATGGAGGAGGTTACCGGAGTTAGGCTGTAGTTCATAGCTTGATTCTATATGCTTTTTTTTCTTCTTCTTCTTGCTTGGAATTTTGTCGCAAAACAGAAGACCTCCTATTACTAATTGGGTATTTTGACAAAAAAAAAAAAAAAAAAAGGAAAAATAATTATGGGATCTCGAACGGCTTCGAAACGGCGTTTACTATCATTATTCGGGATTTCAATATTTGGGATAGAATCTTTGGTCTTTTATATTTTTTGGAGGAAACAACAAAAAGCAGTATCTAATTGATAATAATAAAATAAAAGTGTTTTTGCATTTCGTTTCAATCTAGTTTCAATCTTCTCAATAATAAATATATATAATACTCATATGGAATATGAATCCAAAGGCTCCTTTATGAAAGCTCCTCCATAGAGCTCTAATACCGAAAAGCCTGGATAGCTAAATCAAAGGGTCCTTCGTGTCTCTCTTTTCTCATGACCTAAATAGCGGCCGTAGCACCCCAAAAGCAGCAAAACTCCCCACGATTTTCTGCTTCTCCGCCGTATATTTTTTAAACCTCGGCTTTCCCGCAATCTCAATAATATTTTATACCGGCATCCGGCATAACCTTAGCTCCTCCACAGAAACTCCACTCGCCTCCCTCCTTTAAACCCCGTATCGCGCGACTCGCCGTTGCACATTTAGGCTTTCTTCATTCATGATACTAATACCAATTCTGCGCTTCAGGATATCCTGCTCAGTTCCAGTTCCACTCCCAGTCAACCAGTTCCTCCGCTTCACCGCCTCGAGCTCCATATTGCCTCGCACTCCTACCGGTAGATTCTTCGTAATGTCTCACTCCTACACGACCAAAGCACCCGGCAATGGCGGTGAACCAGCCAAGATACGTCCTAGCGCAAGGTGTGCGTCCTCCTTTCTGAACTTTAATGCTTCATCACGTAGTCTCAGCCCTAAGATAGCTTTCACGGCACTAACGATGTCTCACACCAGTGTCTGCCTCCTAAACTCAAAAACCAAGTCCTGCTAGTGCAGCGCACCGCCTCCGCCTCCTCCTTCGCCAACACGCACGTCTTCCCGGGCGGAAACATGGACGCGCAGGATAACGATTCCTACGCCCTCTGCGCGATCCGCGAGCTCTTCGAGGAGGCCGGCGTATTACTAACTACCACACCGCCAACATGTTCGTCCGCAGAATTAGACGACGCGCGGAAGGGTATCCACTCCGGCAAACTAAATTTCACGAACTGGCTCTCGTCGCAGGGTTTAACGGCGGATACATCATCCCTTAAAAAGTTCACGACGTGGATTACGCCGCCGACGATGAAGAAGAGGTATAATACGCAGATGTACCTCGCGTTCCTCAATAACGGCGGTAGTAGTCAAGGATTGAAAAAGGAGGAAGAGTTACCGAAGCACGATGGAGGGTTGAGATTATATCTACCAGTTACCGTACGCCGGTATCAGCGCTGTGGGATTTACACGCTGGGAGGATAATACTTTTTCCTCCGCAGGCGTATTTGCTGACGCGGCTGTCGGAGTACATACCGCAGGTTTCGACGGATGCGCTGTCGAGCGGGGAGATCGAGGAGCAGAGGAAGAAGATCGTGGAGTGGTTGGAAGGGGAGGAAGGCGTAGGGGAGTATGTGTTCACGCCGAAGGCGGAGGGGAGGACGAACGACGGGAGGGTGGTGCTGGGGTACGGTCCGAAGGGGGATAGGGATAGGAGGACGCTGCTGAAGGTGGGAAGGACGGTATGCCGCGGGACGTGCACGTCGTCATGAAGGAGGAGGCGAAGGAGCTGATGAAGGAGGATTCGAAACTGTAGGATACTTGCCGCCTTATTTTTCGGAGGGCATATTTTTGTAAATTTTTTGCTGTTTCTTGATATTGCATTGTACCTACTCCCTTTTTTGTAATATTCTTAATAATACCTTGAAACGGAAATACGATACCTGTTTAAAGGGGAGTCGAAGGAAATATTTCGGAGATTATTTTTAGTTATTTGATCCTCCTGTTTGCTTTCGATATAATTTGATAACACCTTGGCGAATTTTGATTGGTTTCTCTATAACACCAAGCTTTGGAAACCGGACTGGCTTTGGGGATAAAACGCCTTGTCGAGATCAAATTGTTCGCTCTAACAGGGGGAAGAATTGATAAATCTCGCAAACGTCCCGCCTAGGGCGAAGCAGGAAGGTATTGTCCCGCGCGTTCTGGAACTTGACTGCGCTGCATTTATGGTTTGGGCTTGCGACTTGCACCGGACGTCATAGGAGCTTGAGAGTCCTCTTTTCTTTGCCAAGGATCTGTGACATGGGGCTGGCGACTGGAAGTTTCGAAATACCGCCATTACAGTGCGGAAGCAACGGATATATAATCAGAACAACCAACAAGAAATGAAATCAAATAAACCCCCTTCACAACCGGAGATCTTATGAAAAGCATCCAAACATATTATGGTTTGAGAAAAACAAAATCAAACCGAGGTTAGGAGGGTTTTGGTAACCATAGAAACAGAAGATAATTTCCGCAGAGCCTCCCCTGTCAAACAACAGGGGAGGAAAAAAAAAAAGGAAAATCGGTCGTACGATGCAAGCTCACTTGCTCAGCCCCAAACAGTAGCGAATAGATCGAGATGAGAGAAAAATAAGCTTTTTCCGAATCGCCCTCCAGATGACGAATCACGATTTATGTATACACTTTTAACCTATCCGACAATTGCCGGGACCGTATTACTTCCTATTTTAATGCCTTTTTCGAATTATATCGTTTTTGTTTAAGGCGGTTGTCTTGTATTGTTCTTACGGCATGCCCGCAATCCGCAGACCTGGGAGCTGAAAAACAATTATTCGGTGGAGAGACAAGCGATTGCATGCGTTAGCGTATCGTGGCAACTGCTCGAGAGAGAGAGAGGAAAGATTAGTCGTGATGAGAAAAATGTGGCTTAAAATATCTGTCTCGTCGGTGCTTGCTCCTTGTATTAAACGTCGTATTATTATTATTGAGGGGTTTCTGATTATATCTGCTCTTCCTTTTGGTGAAGTCATGGAACGCGTTGCTTGATCGTGGCTGAGCAGACAAGACCTTCGGCAATGATGGGCTGCATCCGCTCGCTCACCCCAATTTTAGGCTTCATCTCCAATCTCCCAAGAGAACAGACCAGCTAAACTCGTAAAAGGAAAGCCGAGGGGGAGGCCAAAATGAAGAGATTGCGTCTATCCACAACGCACAAGAAAATTCCAAGCAAAAGCCAAGGGCTTCGCACCGAAGCACCGAGTCAACCACCATGATCTCTACTCGCATGGAGTTGAAAAAAGGATTGTCGGCTTTTTGGGCGGTTAAAAATGGGTCTTGCCTGTACATTGCTCGTTCAAAAAAAGTACTCTGATTGCCGTGACGTAAAAAAGTTCCTTGTGATGGGGAAACCTGTGAGAAAGATTGAGAGCTATTTTTCCTTTTCTTCCTGCCCGTCTGTACCCCACCACCCTTGACAGAATTTCCACGAGGTATTTGCCAAGAAGGAAAAAAGATATTGCAATCGCCTGCAAAATGCGCGAAACTAGCCTATTTCCGATCGGATTTCCCCACAGCATGTGGGCGATTCATTGAGAAAGATTGAGGTGGAAGCAGGAGCAACCAAGTAGCAAGCAGCAGAAAGCAATGGAAGGGTAAGCTACAAGAAAATCCTGGGCTCGAGATAATGCAGAATGCACAAGCCTAGTGAGTTGCAGGTGGACGTCGCCTTCCTTGCCAATGAGATTAGCAGCTGGGAGAGGTAGGTTACCCACCCTAAAGTATGGTCTCAAGAGAATCTGTTGGGGCCAGAAAAAAAAGAGGACGGAAAGGCCCTCGAGAAGGAAGTACCTGAGAAGGTCGAAAGTTGGTAGTTACTTTTTTGCCCTTAGACTTTGTGTGAGCTCTCAAGACGATTGATCGATGTCGTGCGAAAAATGGCATACTTGGAGAGAAAAAGAACTCGCCTTTTTTCCCTTCTCTTGCAGTAGCTCCTCCATAATGCCGCAGTAGCAGCAGCAGAGAAGACACCATTGCAAGAACGATCGATTGCATCTCAGACAGAGGAGCCAGAAGTATCAATTCATTGGTTCAAGGGAAGCGAGTTGAATCAATACACATTTCAATTTATAATAATAATAATAATAATAGATGAGAAAAATTCAAAGAGGGTTAAGTACGGTGTTGTTCTGTCTGTGGTGATACCGATCTGCTTGGAGTTGAATGTCTTTGAATTTTTGCGAAAGAGAGATAGTACATATATTTTGGCTGGGTGATTTATTTTTGGGTGGTTGCTCCGTATTTTTCCTTTTTTTTTTTTTTTTTTTCTTTTAATTATTTAGTATTTTTTTTTTATTTTTATTTTTTTTTTTTATTTTCTGGCGGTGTGTGACGATCTTAAAATTACCTCCCATACTACTGCTACTTAATTGACAACCCTTTCGTCACAAAGATAAAACCGCCCTATACTCCCACTCTCTCTCTCTCAACCATCATCTATTATATCATATTTATTATTATAATATACGAGGGAAAGGAGAGAGAAAGAATAGGAAGAGAATAAATAAAGTATCATCTTCATCACTTGAATCCTTCTTCTCCCTTTCCTCTTTTTTCTTGTTCCTCTCATCCTCTCGGTTACGTCGTCACAAAACCTTCTTCCTTACGTCTTGTTATCAGCTACTTCCCTCTTCCACGTATCGATTTTTCTTCCCCTTTCGATCCCAAGGGGTTTTCCGACATCGTTGACGTGGTCTCTATCCGGTTCAGAAGCATTGCATCTGTCCGCTTTTGCATCGGAGGAATATCGTCGAACAGGTAAGCTCAACCAACAGTTGTTTTCTCTTGCTTCTAAGGAATGAAGGGGTGCAAAGCCAAAATACTTTTGCATCTCGCAGCATCAGTCTCCCTTTCAATGAAGTGAAAGCTTGTGCAACATTTCACACATAGGCGGATTGTTGTAACGGCATTTCTCAGACATGTCAACTCATCACCAACAAAAAGAAGACTTGCCCAGGAAGAAGAAAAATACAAATATCAACTTTTGTCATTCACCTGTCTCTCTTGATAAATAAATTGGCAGTTTTAAGAGAGAACGAAAGATATAGAGAGAGTGAGGACTTCGGAAAATAAAACGAGAGGGCTGTCGCAATTCCAAGCAAGTCTTTCTTTGAAATTGACATTTGCGAACATCCGAAATATTAAAGAGATCTAATCTAAAACGTTCATTTCTGCGAATGATCTTCAGGCTCCCATTTTCCTCTTATCATCCCAACAACAGACATAAAAAGTCATCTTGATCCCTTTCTCTTCTTCTCTTTTACTTGTTATCTACTATTTCAATTATCTAAATTGTTTACGTCTTCAAATTCGGAAGCGAGGAAGTAGAGGCCAGCTAACACTCATTGCCAGTTTGTGTGCATTTCCGTTTCGTCTCCTGCATTCGGCGAAGTTGATGCTCCTCCGAAAATTCATTTCATCATAATCCCCCCGGCAGGAACTCTCAACAAACCACTTTATAAGCTCTCTTAAAATAGCACTTCGCCGAGCACGTATCCCAATAGGACATTTAACCGCCCACACCAGAAATCGTCACCTCACCAATGGAGCGGCAAGCCGGCCCAACCGCGTCCGAAGTAAAGGCCTATGGTGAAAAGGTCGAGCAGGCAATAACGGACCAAGCAAAGGCTCGAGGCGCGGCAGCGTATAATTTCGACCCAAATGCAACTCCAGAGAAAAGGCGGCACAAGCGAAGAAGGTGAGCCAATGAATTGCCCATACCAAAGGCATGAAGCGAGAATAAAAAGACTCTCTGTCGGCATTCAATCGGCCGATGTGACGCTGTTTCATGTTACCGCTGGTATCGCCTGTATACGCTGAAACTTGAGATTTAGTCTGCTCCTCCTGGCTTGAAACTCAACCGGAAGACGTCCGGACAGGAATCGCTACGGACATGGTTCCAGTTGGCTCCCTCCCCTAATCCTTCAGCTTTTTGCTAATACTTTCCAGAAAAACAAAAGAAAAAAAAGACAAACTTTCAAAATAAATAAGAGCGAGGCTTGGCATAGCTAATACTTTCTTCTATATGCAGGACACGCCAAGAGCGAATATTCGGACGTCCCGATGTCAGCCAAGTCAATCTTTCCGCAAATGTCCCCAAATCCGCCACAACGCAGTCAACAACACCTCCACCGACTGGTGTCAACGGCTATCCTAAAGCAGGAGAAGGTGAGTGGGGTCGAACCGGCTGGGAACCCCGATTCGGAACCGGAAGGAGTGATACAGCATCTATGAAGGACAAACTTCTCGAGGATGAAGATGCAGCCGATAAGTCGACTTGGCTAGAGACACAATTAGATGATAAATATTACGGAGGTTCGGGGACAATTCCATGCACCCCGTTTATAATTTGTAAACACAAGTTTAAGAATAGGAAAGCAAGCTAACATGGGACTTTCTCTTTGCCATCTTTAGCTTGGTACCACAATGCCGGAGTAATCGTCTTTGCATGCCTGGCCAGCTGGCTGGTCACTTGGTTCGGAGGCGGTCTTGCAATGATTTGCATCGTTGGCGCTATCTGTGCCACTTATTACAACACATCCATTGCGAGAGTTCACGTAATATTCGAGACGATATAAACAGGGAAATGGCCCTTCAAAAACTAGAGACCGACGTCGAATCGCTAGAGTGGATGAACTATTTTGTCCTTAAGTTCTGGCCAATCTATCAGCCAGTTCTAGCAGCAACAGTCATCAACTCGGTTGACCAAGTCCTGTCGACCTCTACTCCGGCGTTCCTCGACAGCCTGAGGCTGTCTACATTCACCTTGGGAACGAAACCACCGCGTCTGGAGCACGTAAGGACTTATCCTAAGACTGAGGATGATATTATCATGATGGACTGGAAGTTCAGCTTCACCCCGAACGACACCTCGGATATGACGAAGATGCAGCTCCGCGATAAGCAGAACCCCAAGGTTGTTTTGGAAGTCCGTGTTGGCAAGGGTATTGCTAGCAAGGGTCTGCCAATCATCGTTGAGGACTTTTCATTCTCTGGAGAGATGAGGGTCAAGATCAAGCTACAGATTAACTTCCCTCACGTTGAAAAGGTTGATGTCTGTTTCCTTCAACCTCCGACTTTCGATTATGTGTGCAAGCCAGTTGGTGGTGACCTGTTCGGCCTAGATATTGGCTTTTTGCCCGGTCTTACTAGCTTCATCCGGGATCAGGTCCACGCAAATCTGGGACCTATGTTCTACGCTCCGAACGTATTTACCGTCAATGTCGCCCAGATGCTTGGTGGTGCATCCCTAGATACCGCCATTGGTGTTCTCCAGGTGACCATTTATAACGCTCAAGGTCTCAAAAACCCCGACAAGTTTAGCGGCACGCCCGACCCTTACTGCACGTTCTCGTTCAACCATCGCAACGAGTTGGCAAGGACGAAGACCAAGCACGAGAGCTCCAACCCTGTCTGGAACGAAACCAAGTATCTCATCATCACGAATCTCAACGACGCCCTTACCTTGGAACTTTTTGATTACAATGAATTCCGCAAGGATAGGCAACTGGGCATTGCAAACTTTGACCTGAAGAGCCTCGAGGAAGACAATCAAAAGGAGGGACTACAACTGCCAGTCATGGCGAATGGCAAGCATCGTGGTCAGGTCACTTGCGACGTCAAGTTCTTCCCGTCTTACAAGCCCAGAAGAATGCGGATGGTACGATCGGTGCAGTTCCGGAACTCAATACTGGTATTCTCAAGTACACTGTTCATCAGGCCAAGGATCTGGATACCAGTACAAGCATGATCGGACAACTCAACCCATATGCGGTGCAAATCGTTAATGGGCGTGAACACCACAAGACGAAGAAACTCAAGCGCACAAACCTACCAGTCTGGGAAGAGTCGAAGAATATCCTTATCACGAACCGCAAAGCCTGTCGTTTGGGATTGGTATTGAAAGATGACCGAGACATGCTTCAGGACCCCATCCTGGGAACGTTCCAGCTGAAGCTCGATGACATGTTGGATATGATGACCAAGGGTCAAGGATGGTTCAACCTGTCAGGCGTAAAGAGCGGACGTGTCAAACTCAGCGTTCAGTGGCAGCCTGTTGAGATCAAGGGTGCACTAGGTGGATCAGGAGGCTATATCACACCAATTGGTGTCCTCCGTATACACTGCATGAGAGGCACCGACCTCAGGAACGTTGAGACCATGGGTAAATCCGATCCTTACTGCCGCGTCATGCTCTCCGGTATCGAGAAGGCAAAGACTGTTACATTCGAGAACGACCTGAACCCGAGTGGGACGAGATTCTCTACATCCCCATCCACGGTACCAGGGAAAAAATTACTCTCGAGTAATGGACGAGGAAAAGCTTGGGAAAGATCGCACGCTTGGTCAAGTTGATTTCGATGTCTCTGAGTACGTCAAGGAGGGCGAGATGGAAGGCGAATATCTTGAGAAT
The DNA here is from genome assembly GCA_002224055.1 of Pezizomycotina sp. ARF18. Taxonomy (NCBI): domain Eukaryota; kingdom Fungi; phylum Ascomycota; species Pezizomycotina sp. ARF18. Next base: position 207,870 of record AZLU01000026.1, read on the forward strand.
AGCGTGAAGAACGAAATCAAGAGCCCCCTATCTATGGTCCTGGTCGATCATCCAAGGGACATATCACGTACACTGTTTCCTTTTATCCTTGCATGGTGCTCGCGGAAGAAGACGAGACTAAGAAGGAGGAAGTAAAGGAGGAAAACAAGCCGGAAAACGCGGAAGCTGTCAACGGAACTTTGACGCCTCACTCCCATAAAGCTTCTTCAATCACATCAAAGTCAAGCGGCAATGAAGTTGGCGGAGAGGCTGCTGCACTGCTGGCGCAAGCTGAAAGGGAATTAGAGGGCGAAGAGAAGAAGAAGATTGAACCCGTCAAGATGCCGTTGGAAGAGCTCATCAAATATGGTATGAACTACATTCCTTATTTAACCGTACTACATATTTTAACTTGACTAACACAAAATGCAAAGGCTCTGGAATGTTGGTGTTCAAGCTTATCGATGCCCGACTTGCACACAAGGATTGTTTCGTTGAAGTTTTAATGGACGACATGCTTTTCCCATCCTTTATCTCGTCTAAAGCGAAGACGAAGGAGCATAAATTCGAAGAAAGTATGTGACCGTTACTTGTGTTTCTGCCATATGAGCTCCTTATTAACGATATAAATTTTTAGTCGCGATGCCTTTGTTAGGGAACTTGAATTTTCGCGTTTGACGCTCCGATTGAACGAAAGACACCGAACCGACGGCAACGTGGACAAGGACGATATTATCGCTACTCTTAGCGGAAACACTCTTACCACCTTCAGAACTGCTATGTTAGGATTCCCCAGCATCAAGTGCCTGTATCACATTTGACTAACATGTTTCTAGAACAAACCAACCACCCTTACCCTGAAAGGCAAGGATGGAGAGGTCAACACGATTACTGTCAGCTTGAAGTACATCCCCGTCAGAATGACCCTGGAGCCAAGGGAAAGTATCATGAATATGGGAACTCTGAGCGTCACTATCCTAGACGGTGCCAACCTCCCAGCCGCTGATAGGAACGGAAAGAGCGACCCGTACGTCGTCTTTGAACTTAACGGAGAGAAGGTTTACAAGACGGAGACCAAGAAGAAGACACTGCATCCTCAGTGGAACGAGCAATTTGAAGTCAAGATACCATCCCGGGTTGCTGCCAAGTTCCAAGCCCGCGTTTTCGATTGGGATCTTGCAAATGACGTAAGAAGATCCACTAAAATTGACGATTCCAGCTATTCGGAGACCCCTGACTAACTATCTTACCAAATTATATAGGATGACTTCCTTGGAGCTACTCCTATTGATCTTACAGGATTAGAAGAATTCAAGGCCAAAGAAATGACTCTTCCTCTCGATGGCAAATCAGGGACTATCCGTGTGCGGATGGTCTTCAAAGCAGATTACGTTACCAGGGCCAAACACGGCACGGCGACGTTCCACGGAACTTTTGGCTCGGTAGGAAGAATGACTTCGGGCGCCGTTGGAGCACCCGTCAAGGGAATCACTAAGGTCGGAGGCGGTGTCGTCAAAGGTGCATCTTTCATCACCAAAGGCTTCCGCGGCAAACCGAAGGATAGCTCTGAGAACTTTGACTTCTCGAATTCGAACTCGGAGGAGAACCTGCCCCCGCAACAGCCAGTACCCTCGAAGCCTCCGCCGCCACCACCGGTCCCGGTCGACAACACTGCGCCGCCGCCGTCGATCACCACCCGACCGATAGCGACTACTCGCGGCCTAAGACCCCACGCGACTCGACCGGCAGCGGCCTGTCTCCTTACGGTTCTCACCGCTCCACTAAGAGCCTGAGTGGTGCTAGCATCAACCTCGCGGAACAGGGAATCGCCAATATCACTCTCGTCGGCGCCACCGGTTACCCATCTGGACTTAACCTCCAGGCCCACATCAAGATGACCGGAAACGTGAGAAGGAGGTCTACAAGAGCAAGGCAGTCAAATCAGGAGGCAGCGAGTCCGCTGGGAGGAGGCGTTCTCGGTCACCTGCACCGCCGACACTCAGTTCGTCATCACGCTCAAGGACCACAGCTTCCTCGGTTCGGACGACAAGATTGGCGACGGCCTGCTTGTGGTCGACGATTCTGGAAACGTTGGGGAATGCTCTATCCCCTGCGGACCTGGAAAGCTTCTCTTCAGGACGCAGTTCCAGCAGTCAGACTCCAACGGCAGCTCCCCGGGACATTCAAAGACTGGATCGGGTTCTAGGAGAGCCTGTTCAAAGCGAAGAACATCCTGGGGTCCTCTTAGAGAGATGACGCCGCAAGTGATCGTTACAGGAGTGTCAGCACCTCCCTGAGGACCAGGACTGGACCGAAGAAAAACGTTCGTTTCTTCTCACCTTAATGGATATCTCTGATATTCTCATTTAAAAAATCCCTCTACACTTTTTTAATAATGATATTCACTTTCTTTACGGCATAACAGTCCATGCATATTTTCGATTTGAAAACTCATTGCATTACGTTTTATTTTCTTTTTATTTTTTTAATAAAAAAAACTACCTTCAAAGGGATTATCTATTAAAATGCCAAATATCTTTTTTTGCTATTACTTATTTTTAATATCTTCAATGTTCTTCAAAGCGAAATTGTTTTACTGGACGAGCGACCGTTTCTTTATTCCCTTTTTTTTCCCTTCTGTCATTCATATCTCATTATAGGAGTTACTTCTTCATCTGTCAGTCCTTTCTGTGTTTTTTTTTTTTTTTTTTTTTTAATAAGGGAGATCGTGATATCCAAATTGTGTTTATTACTTAGGTATACCTTTACCTATACTACTTTATCATTGTACTAAAGAAAACTTTTAATGTAAGTTTTATATACTAACTAGCCTTGAAAAAAGAATGCACTTGGAAAGGAATATTAACAAAAAAAAGAGATTTATTGATATTAATCTTTGTCGTTCTAATTAGTTTATCAATTCTTGACTTTGGTTATAAATTATGAGTTCGCTTGTTCTCTGATCGGTTGTTCTGATCTGTATACTGCTACAGCCGCTCTTTTTCGTTCATCAATTTAGCGCGTTTTTGAACGACGTCAAGCTAAAGCTTATAATTTTTACTGGTTGATCAATCATTTTAATTTCCTTCAAGCCTGGAAACGAGATTGGTTCCTAAAACAAATTGCTTCCAAAAAAACTACCCACCACACTGTTTTTAAAGTCCAAAAAAAAAAAAAAAAAGGACATCGCCGCGGTTAACAATGCACATAGTACCGTTTTTGTTTTCCTAACAAAGTGCTCTATCACACGCAATATATATCCATTAACGAACGATATCTTTAGATATTGTCTGTGACTGCTCTTCTCGAATTGTAGAGTTACTCATATGATATATTTGATTGTCTTTCAAGAGATATGTATACATATATGTGAATGTGTGCAATACCATTATATATTTATACACTGCGCGGCCACGTTGTTGATCGTTTTGCACATGTATATATCTTGCGATATTCGGCAGGGTAGAGGTGATGTGACGGAAGGGTTAGTGATGAGGAGGGGGCGAGGGGACAGGTATGAGATTGAAAAGCGTTTATGTTACTTCGAGGTGTGAAAAAGATGAGGAGAAGATATGTCAAGAGCGGTAGACAATGGAAGAAAATGAAATGAGACGCTAAATCGCGAAAGGATGCGGTGGTTCCTGTCTTTCATACAGGAGGATTGCGTTCGAAATGTAAAGGAGATGAAGGAATTATATGCTGAAGTATAGAGAAAAATGTGAAGGGTGTTTTTTCATTGCGCTTTATTTTCGACGGAAGGCACTCGTGTCCGCAACCGACGGCGGCGCATATTGTCATTTTTTCCGTTAGGAACCAATCCTTCAAGCACCGTCGTGGCCGCCGTGCGAGCAGTCTAACAAAGGACCAGCACATCTCAGTAAGACGTCTTGACCTCGATTTAAGTATCTATCGGGAGGATATGCTTTTACTCACCTGGCACATAACCCAATTCCCCTTAACTTGCCCCTACATATCACGCACCCGTCCAACAACTTCTGGCACCGATCGCAGTACCAAAACCCCGGTGACTTTCTGGTTAAATATCGGCCTATGGCAATGGTGGCAGCTAGTGTAAACGTGCGTATTCGTCTGTCCCTTCACCCTAGCGTGCGGCACGCCGTGGCTTTCGTAACTTCCGCTGCGGTGATGTACAGCCGGAACCTATGTAATAAATCTATATACCCTTCAATCACTCGTCCGACGAGCGCTCTTCGAGCCATACGCGGTCACCGAGTAGTAACGTCATTGTGGCGCACATTTGCACGTCGCCTTGCTCGCTGTACCACTCTATACTTTTTTCTGTTACGAGCTGCGCGTTCCACGGTTTTTCGTAGGAGCGGCCGGGGACGCGGCCGTCGTATGTGTAGCGCGGTGCCGTGCTCGTCGGTCTCGAGAGCACTTTTGATGCGGTCATGGAGTCGTAACCGGAGGGTCGCGCGGTGGGTTCTTCGGATATGGACTGTAAACCTCCACCGTTCTGTTGTTGTGGGTGGGAAGATTGCGTCATGGAGCCCCAGCGTATTTCGTCGTGCTGCGGCGCGGAGCTGTCGTCGTACGAGTCGAGGTCCGGTCGCTAACGAGACCAAGGGAGTACTGCCGCGTCCGCTGGTACGGCCGCTCGAGCGACGAGGAAGATGCGTTCGCGGAGTCCATGTTGCTAAAATTACCCGTGGACGTGGTACGTTCATTGGGCTGGCGCTGTAGGGGTTATTGTTATTCGTATCGTGGTCGTCACCGCCGCGGTCGCCGCTTCCGCCGAGTGACGGGAAGCCCAGGTCGGAGTCGAAGCTTTCCAGCGGTTGCGGGATGCTGGCGCGCTGGTTGGACATTGACGAGGATATGTTCGCAAGGCTGGTCGTGGGATCGCCGACGATGCCGTGGATGTGGTGGCGGGCTATGGAGGGCGGAGTGTGTTAGTTTTGTAGGGCTGGGGTCGCCGACTTCGGCGTCTGATTCGCGCCGCGAAGCAGGTCGTGATTCTGCACCTTCTGTGGAGGCGACGGAGACGAGAGTGAGGTTCCGAATGCCGCAGGTGGTAATTTGAGTGCATCATCGATGGCGAAGGGCTTTAATGCTGCCGGGTTGACGGTAGGTGTCATAACAGATCTCGGCGTCTCTGGACAGGCCGTACTACCGGCGTCGTTCCGGCGGACGGGTGGTTACCACCTGCTCCCGCTCCGATGCTATGTAGATGCAGCCCTTCTCCTCCTTTAATTCCAAGCGCGCGACGGGCTACTATGCCGCTATCAATGCGTGCTTGTTCTTCCTGTTTCTTTCGCTCTTCGCGCTCCCTCGCTGCTGCTCGTCTTCGAACTGGAATACCAGTTTTAGAGCCTTCCATGTTTGGCTCGTCCTGTATTTCTGCAATCCCATGCTGCCTTCGCGTTATGTCGCACGCCTCAGATAGCGTCATCCCGTCGTGGAGGCTCGTGATATACCGCTGCGCCAACTCCTGAACGGTTCCGTGTCGAAAATCGGTAAGTGTACCGTCGAGACAACTTGCGTCGGAACGAACTTCTCCAGCGGGAGTCCAACACGTTCGAGTGCAGTAGAGGTTTACTAGCCTTAAACGACGACGCCCGACTCTGCCGCCGCTTATCATCGATGATATCGTCCTCGAGCTCGAACCGAACATTACCGCTGCGCTTCGCCCTCGCCCGGGGTTGCGTCGCAAACGTGAAATCCTCGTATATGTTCCACGCGAACGCGGAGTGGCTCAAAGTATTTATAGGCTGCGGCGCGTACACGATGTCGTGCTGCACGAATTTTCCGTCTTGGAGCACGACCACAATGTATTCTCGTTCCTCCAGAATAGACCCGTCGCCGCGTTCTCATGCTCGTCGAGTATGCAGGAGGCGACGAACGGCCGCTTCAGGTCCCACACGTGTATTCGGAAGTCGTGGTTTATAGCACACGTCGCTATCTCCGTTGCTTGTGGCCCGTGCGGCCTCCAGGCGATCTGCCCGATCGATGCGAGTGTCGTAATAGTGTATTTAGGCTTCCTGTAACTTTCGCCGTACATATCCCACACTTTAACCGTCTTATCCCTTCCGCCGCTCGCAAATGTTTCCCATCCGGGTGCCAGTCTAGCGTGAACGCAGGCCGCTGTGCGCGTTCAGCTTCCGCTCGTACTGCGTCTCCCTCGAAAGGTGCCACCGCTGGACAGTCCCATTATCGAACGCGGCGGCGAACTCCATCGTGTTCGTCTCGTTGAACTTGATATCCCTCACGGCGTCGCTCTTGCCGTACATCGTTAACCTCGGCCTGTTCCTGTTGGTTCCTAACACGCGGAGGTCCCAGAGCTTCATCGTGCCGTCCTGGCTACCGCTCAGCAGCAGCCTGCTGTCTGCGGGGTTGAAGGCGATCTTATGCACCTGCCTGTGGTGCTCGTGGAGGACGGTACTCAGGCGCCGCCGTGGTTTAGGTCGTAGAGACATATTTTACCGTTGGTGTGGACGTTGAGATGATCTATATAAATGAAAGGCGAAAGTGAGAAAGTGTAGTCAAAAGCAGCTACTCCTTAGGTTTAACATACGTTTTATGGTGACTGTGACCCCACTTGACGTCGCTGCTGGCGTTCGTGCCTGCGTTGACGACGACTTTGAGCGGCGCGCAGGTTCAACACTTCCGTTATGCCGTCGTAGTTTATCTTCAGTATCTTAGAACCTCACGACCTGCTACCTAACCGTTTCCCCCGAAAGCTCTCCTAGGTTAGTTTTTATACCGTGATCGCATCTTTTCGGAGGAGTTCGAGCATTACCACACAGAATCCCTTTCCGGGCTCGGGCACAGCGACTAAAAAGCCCAAAAATCCTTCCCGTCAGTATGATCTACCACCAGAAGCTACTTTGGAGAGGAAAATCCTACCAGCAGCGGCGCATTGACGTTAAACGACAGCGTATGGTTACTGCTCGAAAGTACCGACGGCAGCGGCGGGTTTGACGCCGTCAGCATCGACGGGAACGTGAAACCGGCCTTCGAGCTCGGCCGCGTGAGCGGTTGGATAAATTCAGGAACGCCATCTTTTATATTTTTTGCTTTTTGAGGAAAACCAAAGGAAGCGGAAGATATATCAGCCTATGGCGTCGTCTCCCTTCATGACGGCAGTTTCGTTACGGTTCGATGTTTTTGTTTTGGTTGGTTGTTGTATGGGCAGGGTAAACGTTTCGCATGTGCGATAGGTTTTGGGGAAGAAAAAAAGGTTGTGAGGGTTTGGATTTGTGCGGCTTATGATAGGCGACTCCAACCATTTCGGATATCTGCACAACTACGAAATAAATGAAACGAAACGAAGCAAGCCAAATCCAGGTTTTTTTTTTTTTTTTTTTGGAAAAAGGGGTTTATAAGAGGTCGAGGGAAACTAGATCAAGTCGAATTGTGTATATTCCAAATTAGAAGGCTTCGCTCGAAATTTCGTTACATTTTCAGGTTATATATGTCTCAAGTCGTCCGTACGAGCAGGTGGAATTGTCATGCCATTCGTGATATCACACAAGCTCAACCTGATTACCAGTATGATCAACATGAGCACCGCGTAAACACCCAAGATAGTATGATATTCGCTTTATTTTGGAAAAAGCTCAAGAGAAATCCGATTATAGAAAAAAGATAGAAAAAACCCATAATATGCGCCTAGAAACGAGTTTCTTTACACAAAATGTGAATAAAGAGAAACGAGAAAGGAAAAAGAAAAAGTTCGAGATGTGATTTGAGAAGTGGAGCAAAGCTTCTCTCGATTCCCGCGTATAACATATAGTATAGAATGCTCGCATGAGGATTAGGTGAGGTGACAAGGAGGAGGAGGAAACGGAGTATGGAAGGTGAGAAAGAAAACCAAGTAAAGATATTACATGTTTAAAATCGCAATTCTTTTATATCATGAATAATGAAAAAAGAATCATAAAAGAAGAAAGGAAGAAGAAGAAAAACACCATGGCCAAATAAAGAACAAGAAAAAGATAATCTATTCCTCGTCACCTTCCTCCGACTCCAGCGTCGTCTGAGCGATACCTATACCAAAGAGGAAACGGGTTAGCAAAACCGTTGACATCCAACATACTATTCCCACCCAAAATCTATATATCAAAAAAAAAAAAAAAGAAAGAAAGAAACAAAAAACGTACGGTCAAGATCCCTCTGTCCGGTCTGGCTGATGCTCCTTCCGCCCTTCTCGTTGATCTCGACGACGCCGATCTTCTCGAGCGACTGGACGATCTTCCTGTCGACGGAGCCCGAGGCGTCGACGTGGTGGCTGGGGCGGGAACCGCGGTTCTTCTGCCCGCCGTGGACCTTCCTCAGGCGGCCGACGCCGACGGTCTTGCGGAGGTAGATGTGGCGGGCGACGGACGCGGCGCGGACGTAGTACCAGTCAGGGTTCTGGGGCGGGAGCTCCTTGTAGTAACCGGTCTTGACGGTGTCGACCCAACCTGTTTTTTATTCCCCTCATCGTTAGTTCCTTGAATTCCATATTCCAAAAAATCGATTATTTTTTTTTTCGAGGGCTCGGTGGTTATGAGGATTGCATATTTGTTCGAGGCGGTATGAGGTCGTACCTGGGATTGGCAGCTTGCCCTGTCTTTCAGGAAAGCGGCGTAGGCCTCGATGAACTTCTGAGCGTCCACCTATTATCGAACAAATATCGTCAGCAAATGATTCCGGCAGCATCCTCCCACGACATTAATCCAAAACCTCCCATCTCCAATTCCCATTCCTCTTCTATTTCTTCCCTTCGCCTCTTGCTCGTCTTCCCGGTTGGTAAAAAGGTTGTAAAAGAACGTACATCTCGAACGGAAACTCCAGGCATGATTGCGGTTGTTTTTAGAGGGGTTCTAGAGGAGCTGCTGTTAGCCGGAAACAGTATCGAAAAGCGTGTGGAGCTGAATGAGAATAATAGTAGACGTACGATTAAGTCGAGTTAGGTTGTTTTGATCGAGAGTGTTGGTGGTAGCGAAGTTGGCCGTTTGGAGTAGTGAGGGTTGGAGGTGTGGTGATATCTGGGATCCAATTTTTTCGTTTTTTGATTTTTGGTGATTATTCGATTTTCCCTAATGCCAAGCCTTTTTCTTTCTTTGGTAGTGGGAAGTTTTTTTCTTTGGGCTAAATAAAAAAAAAACTTTGCGTGAGAATTTCTTAGGTAAGCTTTCATTTGGTTGTATTTAGGGCACTAACCCTCACCTTTTTCCTCACCAACAGGCGTTACAAAACATTCATATCTCGGTAACGCTTTCTGGTTCCAGTAGCATTCATCCAGCAGCACTTCTCACGATGATGACGATAATGATGATGTATGAACATGGTATTCGAATTATTTATTTTATTCCCAATTCCTTGATCCCTAGTACTCATGCAAATGCAAGCAAAAAACTTTTATTTGTCCCCATTTTTTTCCCCATTAAAAAAGCCAATTTTCCCTTGATTTCTCTTCTTGCTATTCGTACATTCCGTAGTCTATGAAATATGACTGCTTTGTTTTCTCTTGATTATTTAGAATGTTTTTGCTATATTTATTTTATTTGTTTTTTTTACTCTAATCACGACTTTGTCTAAGAGTAGAGACGCTTCTCAAGCTGTGAAGACCGTGAACGTTTCCTTCCACCTGTGCGCTGGCGGTGCGGAGCTCGAAGCGAGTCTTGCCAGAGAGACACTGCTTCGTAGTTCCGAGACGCTCTTGACACCGATGTCCTGGAGGGAGTGCTGGAGGCCCGCCTGCAGATATGGGACGAACTTGGTGACGGATCTGTAAAATTACCAAGTCTTAGTTAGCTCATGGCTGCAAATGGAAATATGTTTTTTGTATTTTTTTTTTTTTTTTTTTTTTTTTTCATTTTTGCACGTACCCTCTATCGGCAACGCTGCGGAAACACCTTGCGCGACAAGGATCTTGTCTGCCTCGCTAAAGTACCTTCCGGTAGCGGCGTTCTCTCCGGACTTCTGCGACTCCATCGCGTCGATCGAACCCATGCCCCTGTAAGCTTTAACGAGCTGACCCTTTTCGCTGACAAAGTACTGTCCGGGACTCTCGGTGGTTCCGGCGAGGAGACCACCCATCATGACGGTGGAGGCGCCGAGGGCGAGGCCCTTGACGATGTGGCCGACGTTCTGAACACCGCCGTCGGCGATGCAGGGGACGCCGAACCTCGACGCGAACTCGCAGACGGAGAAGACGGCTTGCGCCTGGGGCGGCCGACGGCCATGACTTCCTGCGTGATGCACGCGGAGCCGGAACCCATGCCGATGCGGAGACCGTCGGCTCCGGCGGCGACGAGCTGCGCGGCTTGCTCCCGCGTAACGACGTTGCCCGCGATAACGTCGATCTTGGGGTATTCGGCCTTGATGTGCTTGATCATCTCGATCTGGTAGACCGAGTTACCCTGCGACGAATCGAGGACGACGATATCCAAACCGGCCTCGGCCAGCTTCTTGAGGCGGACTTTATCGTCCGGCTCGTGCCGATGGCGGCGCCGCAGAGCAGCTGCTTCGACTCGAGGACCTTGGACGCGAGGGGAAGTTGTGGTTCTTCATCAGATCGGAGCGCGAGACGAGCGCCGTGAGGTTGTCGGTTCGCGTCGACGATGGGGAGCTTGCCCTTCTTGCACTTCGTGAGGATGTCGTTCGCTTCCCGCAGCGAGACACCTTTTTGGGCGGTGACGAGCTCGCTCGCGGGTCATGGCATCCTTGAGGGGTACCGATCTGTCGCGGAGGAATTGGATATCACGCATCGTGACCATGCCGACGAGCTTCGAGGAGAGGGTACCGTTTTCTGATTAGTTCGTAATGAACGAAAACGGATTAGCCAAACAGCCCATCGTCGAGGGGACTAGTCGATCTAGTCCAATTGTAAATTAAGGCAAATATGTTTTTTTGAACTACTCTTCGGTATATTTTTCTTCAGAAGGTCTCCAAGCGTTTTTCCACAAAAGGCGCTAAGGCCATTGTTACGGCTGAACGAAAGTTATTTGTATGCATTGTTTGATCATCATTTGAAAAACAAGTTTTCTCCACCACCACCAAGCAATCTTTCCCGCCATCCAAAAACAAAAATGCAAAAAAGCTAGAAGGTTTAATAGATCACCTGTTATAGGAATACCCGCGAACCCTTGCTTCTCCTTGATCTTGAAAACGTCGCCACGGTGTGCTTGGGGCCGAGGACGACGGGGTCGAGTATGAACCCGTTCTCGTACTTCTTCACCTTCCTGACCATCTCGGCCTGCTCTTCGGCGGAGCAGTTGTGGTGGATGATGCCCACGCCTCCCAGCAGGGCATGTGTATCGCCATGTCCGTCTCCGTGACGGTGTCCATCGGCGACGACACCAGCGGCACCTTGACGGAGATGTTCCGCGTGATCTTGGACTCCAGCGAGACGTCGCCCGCGGGGAAGTTTATGTGCCCGGGGAGGATGAGGAAGTCATTGTAACTTAAGGATTGTAGGTGTTGTTAGCATGTGAAGAAAAAGAGAAAGGTGGGTGTCTTGGGGTTTTTTTCGACGATAATAACTGCATGCAGCATGCAGCGGTAAAAAAGAGCGGACAAAAGAGCAACGAATAGATAACAGAAACCTCGGAGAGGAATAAAGCTAAGGAGAGGGATTTATCAAGACGTACGTCAGACCACCGTGCTTCTTCGAGTCGAGAAGATCTCTGATACCGAGTCCGTCTCCGGACTCGTACTCCTTCAGATAATCCAGGGCCTTTGAGAAATCGGCGATAATTTCCCGGCCATTGCTCTTGACGCCGTTCATTTTGTAAGTGAAGAAAAGAGATAAATAGATAAATATATAAATAGATAAATTCCTTTAAGAATAGATAGATATTGAAGTGATGAAGGCGATGGTGATGATTGGCAATGGCAGAGAAGAGAGGAGAAGAAGGTAGGAGTAGGAGAGTGGGAGAAAAGTTCTCCAAATTTTTGATAAGAAAAATTTTCTCCCTCTATTTATATTGGAGCCGGAAACCGTTAGGCAGTAAAGAGAATGCAGAGAGTTGCTTCTTTCTGAGCTAAAAATTTGAATTCAGACTGCCCAGATCAACCACTATGATTAATAGTTACTAGTAATATTTGCTTTTTTTTTGTATATTCCCGAAACTTCACCACCTCCAGCTTCAACATCACCAGCTTACTACGACCTAATTAACGGTTCTTTTAGATCTTGAAAATGAGGGGCGATTGAGTAAGATCTCTACTGAGTGCTCGTTTGATAATACTTCCTAAAAGTTTATGGTGATAACATTGAATATTTTATTTGTTACGACAGCTTGCACAAAGCTTTGTTGTCCGGCTGTGCTGGCTAAGTAGAACCCTCTAAAACCAGATGCTTTAACGATATATGAGATATATACTAGAGGAAAGGTATCTTTCTCATTGAATAAGACACAAGGGAGTCTGTAGTACTATATTCAGGTGTATAACGCATGGGGTAACTGCTAGTCATTGGTAGGGTAATTATTGTGATCCATATTGATAAGTTCTGATATATACTGGCTCTGACTAGTATGTCAATGGTAGCAAAAGATTGAGGTATATATTCTGTACAACCGTAATCTAGTTAAGCTAGCTATACTATGCCTGATTGCTAATTCTTTAATGAGAATGTAACGGCGCAAATGGATTACCAAAATACATCAAACTGCCCAAATAGATATATCGCCGTCGCATCGTGCCGCTATCACGGTAAATAGAGTTATATCTAACTTGTAAGAATATTTCTAACCGGAAGGAATGTACTCCGGTTTAAACGTATTTAAGCTCTCACTCGTAGAGGTTAGTCGGAGCGTCCATTTTTTTTTTTTTTTTCTCTTTGGAAGACTTTGTGACGCGCGGTAAACCACAGGACTCCAGTAACAACCGTAGCACGTAGTGCTTCGGCGACGGGCGGCGGCGGCGGCGGCGGCGGCGATTGTGCAATTGCATGTTCGTCCTTCGAAGATATGCGTTACCCTTTTAGTGCCTCGGTTGCACAAGCGGAATACGAGCTCATACTTCCCTCGAATAGTCAGCATGAGCACTATAGCAATATTTATCGTGGTGATTCATGGTATAGAATGTCGTCGTGCGCCAGTTAGCTCATTTCGAAGAGTGGGAATATTACGCTCCCTCACTAGCTTTTCGATATAGCCGCGAGCATCTAAAGCTAGACCTCACGCTACTCCACTGCGCTATGTTTCCAGCAGCCTCCCCCAAGCTTTCTCCCATTTTAATAGCAGTTTGAGTTAGCATGGATTCTCGCTCAAGAAACAGGGTTTTCAATCTTTTAGCTCTCGTCCTTACCACAAGCTGTAGAGCAATTCATTCCGTATGGCGCGGGTTCTGTAAAGCTCTCGAATTTGGCCCTTGGTAATATTCTTGTCCTCGAGATGAGGGCGAATTCAAAGAACGAATACACCGCCCCGCAAGGAGCTGTCGTTCGGTCTCATGGACCGAGAGGTTCCTCGTATACGTAGGTAAATAAGACTGCTTTGTAGCCTGGACCTGCGGTACTTCAGACCGTTTATGGACATCTTACACGCAAGCCCGTGGGGCCGGAAGCTCTCCAGCATCAAAGAAACCGCCACGTCCATCTTCGATAAATCCACATCGTTAGGCACGAGGCAGCCGAACTTCTTCGGGTCCAGCGCAGCAGCGAGGACGTATATCTCCATCTCAAACCCTTCCTTGTTCTGACAGCCGTCAAACCTGCGGGACAATATTCGAATCAGTTATCTCAAAGTTTCCTCTATATATTAGAAAATTAAACATAACGCAACTAAAACATTACCCTGGGCTTTAAGTGAAAAAAGTGAAGCAATTTTGACGTACACTCCATCAAATCGCAATACCTCCCCACCAATGCCTTGCAGCTTCGTGGTCGCGACGGCAGGCTTCGTGCGCTTTTCTGTGTACTAGACTCTTCGCTTCCCGCTTTAATTTATCGGCGCAGCGAATTATAGGATACCAGCTGCTTGGTGCGGGAGGGGCCGGCGGGCGTTTCACTCGGGGGCCCGGGGGCAGTTCCGGGTTTTGTGCTTGTGGCAGATGTCAACGTCGACTTTGGTGCTTTCGACGTCGATGGTGTTGTTTTTGCATCTACTTCCTCTTCGATCATTCCCATAATTGATAATGCTAATGCAGGAGGAGAGGGTTCTCATGATGCGATATACAGAGAGGAGTTGAAGTAAGCGGGAGATGATGGATGTGGAGATGTCTTTGTGGGTGAATTGAAGCAGCTCAGGTCGAGGTCGTGAGCTTGATGATGCAGGCTAGCTAATTTAATTTCTCAAAAAATAGGGTTCGAAAGAGCTATGGGGAAGTAAATATTTCTATAAGTTAAAAAGAAGGCACCTAGCTGCCTGTCATATAATTACCTTTTTTTTTTTAAGTTCTTTAAATTCAATTTATAGTGCCAATGATACCTAAGCAGCTAGTTGCCCCAATAATATCTTGTTAGCTCACGCATCATGCATCATGGAGATTTTTTTGGAGCTAAGAGAGGGGAATCTGTTGATCTACAAAGCTTTTGTGTATACATGTATATACATGACTGTTCTTCGGTAAATACTTTGTATCCGGAAGCAAGATCCATAGATAGGTATAAATTCCCACAGCTTTATGATACCCTCAACATGCAACACTCAAGGTGAATACGATCGGCCTCGCACACCAAGTAATCTGGCGAATTGAGAGCTACTAACTGTATATACATATACTCAAGCGCACCAGACGACGTTATATACAGACGTTTTTTTAATATTGGTTTACGAGCTTAGCGCATTACACGCCTCTTAGTTTCTTTCCGTGCATGATTCCCCGATTAATATGCGCTGTTGCTCAATTTTAAAAAAATAGATAATCAACAAAGCGATGGCAAATATGCAGCATACCTTTTTTTTGGCATTGGTGCACCGGCCGCACCTGAGCTTCAAAACTTAACTTGGGATTTTAGAGCTTCATAGCCATAACTCTCGGCCGCACCGGAACTCGCCTGCATTGTACATGTATAACAACCCTCGAGCTCAACTAAAAAAATTGATTTTTTTTTCTACCGCCGGGTTTATCCGAAAGTCTGGGAAAGGCACAATCCCGCAATATCTTAGAAAAAAAAAAATCAAATTTTTTTTTGGGAGGTGGGTGGATGGAAACATTTGTTCCTCGAAATATATAAAAACGTCATACTACACATGCTTCAAAGACCACCAAACTTCGAGATTTTTATTCTCGTGAAAAGTCTTTAAAGTGGAGCCATTTCGCTCACATTTTTTTTTCCTGACATTGACGTTTGATATCGCGAAAAACGAAAAAAATCCATGTGTGACTTCTGCTTACGCTCTGCCTTACTCCACTTTTGAGCTCAACAAGTGTTTTCCCCTTCCTTCCTTCAATATTCAGTATCTGGGCATAAGTAAAGGTAAAGCAAAAAAAAAAAAAAAATAATAAGTTCTCAGTTATCGAAATCACGAACATGTGCTGTCTTAGCTTAAACAAAAAGTGGTAAGACGTCCAAAATCGCATTATCGATCACAAGTATATCACAAGTTCCCTTCAACATCTACCATCAATATCGTCCGTAACACAAGAACAACTCCCAATCCAGCGTATTAACTACTCTGGAAAAACAATATCCGCCCTACAGCTTCTTACCGTTCCACCACATATTCTTTCTCGATATCGATATGGTCGCGCGACATCTGTAGGAACCCCCCCTCATCCCGCGCGGGAGACAGAAAAGAAAGTAAAGAGGTATCATGTGACGATATCCAATCAGAACCTCTCCTAGAAAAAAGCTGGGGAATGATCACGCCATTCCGGTTAGGGAACTCCGCCTAGATCCGATAGCCAAAAAAAAAAAAATAGAGATTTGTTCGTGCCGTTCCATACGGAATAGAAAAATGGAAGCATCCAGAGCATGCGAGTACTGTGGTAGATCTTTGTTTCTCCCTTACATATACATATTCTATCTGGACTCTTCGGGATCTTCTTTCTACTTGGATTTTTAGAAAAAGAAATTCAGGTTCTACTTTTTCGTCGGGAACGGATATTTGTGTTATGATTTTTTCTGATCGTCTGTAAAGGACGGTATACGGGAAGTCTAGGAGCTTTTCGAAGGGTTTCGGTATACAACTACAGACAGCGAGATCCTCATGCAGGTCTTTTTCTTCGGGCCTATCACCTTTTACTCTTTTCTCCGGTACCGGTGTAGTCTTAAGTAAAGTAGCACCACTCCTTTAAAAAAAAAAAAAAAGAAAAAAGGAAACAACCGTATAACCTTTCGAAAATCGAAGAATACTACTGCAGACCACCAATAAAACGATTTCAGGTTTGCATTTTGCATTTTGCGTTTTCCACCATTTTTCAGCTTCGATCAAAGTGCGGGAATACAGCTTACTGGTACTGGTAAACTACTAACCAGCTGCAGCCTTGTACCGATATACTACTAGAAGGAGTTTTTTTCCGCCCTACCAAGCACAAAAATCATGTTATTCTTTTAATGTACATGCACGGCGTTAAATGCAAGTAGGAGTGGAGTGGGGATTTACGGGGGAAACAGAGGAAGCACGAAATCGAAACAAAGGAGTGCAGCGATGCAAGAAACGAGTGAGAGAAAAAAATTTTTTTTTTTTTTTTTTTTAGCAATCGATTTTTTGTATGACTGCTACGGTCGTATCGTATTAATTAAATCCACTCAAATCACGATTAATTAAGTATTTTTTTGTTTCTTGATCTTTGGTTACTTGATCTTTAGGCATTTAGGAAAAAGGAGTGTGGATTTTTTTGTGGTGGGTACAACCGGCTGACCAGTAGTTTTCCCGCCTTATCCCGTGTATGTATTCCAATAGGAAGAAAAAGCAGGTGAGGAGAAAGATGTATTTCCGGCGTAAAAAGCAGGAAAAAATTCTCCTTTTGCCCAAGCTGCTGAGAGGGAGTCTCGGCTAGGGTCCGTAGCGAGAGGCTCTAAGGGTTGTGCTTTTTTTTTTTTTTCACTGTATTCGGTGCATGAAAATAAGAATGATCTACGGCTGTTGTACTCACATACAAAAAAAATTTGCAGGGCGGAATATACTGTATACTGTTATTACAAAGCGAAAACAAAAAATCAATACGAGAGATTGCACGAAGAGGATCTCGCATTTTGGAATGAGTAATATGAAATAAGCTGGGTGTTACAAAGCCAGTGAAAGATAACTAAAGAATAAAAAGGAAAGGACGCCTTGTAAGGATTCTATAGTGAGAAACGAGGAGCAAGTAGAGTTATATGGAATTGAAGATTTATTAAAATTTTGATATTTTCTCTGGTTTGAGCGAAAAAATATCAAAGGGCTCTGTAACAGAGAAGTCTAGAAGCGAAGAATCAACAAGGAGGCGCTAAAACAAGAAGAAAAGGAGGATGTGCAGATATATGAACGCCCTTGTAGTTTGTAACGACGAGAAAAGAACAAATGAAAAAAGTCGAGTGAAAAACAAAAAGACGAATTATTCCCAGTATTGTTGTTTGCCTACGAGGCGTAGTTTTTTTTTTTTTTTTATCGAAACACTACTACTGAAGACGATTTCCACCCTTTTGTTCTCTATCTCTTTAAAAAGGTAGGAGTCTAGTTCGTAGAAGAAAAAGCCGACACGACGACGAAGGAAAAAAAAAAGTCCATTGGAAGCAACATTCTTTTCCCATTTCCCTGAAACTCCGTTTGAAAAAAACAAAAGAAAAACCCAGTTGTTGTTGATTATTTGTTGATCTGGATGTGTCGAGTCAGAAACGACTTGCATGCAGCAGTTGTCGCATGTACTGTGGTCAGAAAACAAGCGCTAACCTTTTGATCCTCCTCCATCATTCGCCCATCGCAGTCTCATCTATCTCAGCCAAGGGATGGACTGGAGGTTCTGGAGGTGGAGCTCGGAGTGACGGCCGCGAGGGTCGAGGGACCGGGGCGGCGAGGGAGGGTGCGTAGAGCGCAGCGGTCGTGGCCGACGAAGGCGGTCGCAACAGTGTTGAAAACGATGGTCTTCATTCTGAGGGATGCTGATGACGAGAGGGACGAGACGGCGTAAGCAGGATTCATTTGTAGTGAGGTAGGTTTGTATTTGCTTTTGTATGTTTGGGGTTTTATAATGTATTTGCACAAATGAAAATAACACGACGTCGTAACAAAAAAGAAACTAGTTAAGGAACTGTTGATAAGCTCACTATTTTGTTAACTTATTGCGCGTTATTGACGTTTTTTCCTTTCGGTCGGCTCTATTTTCTTCCTGCGTTCGGGGATCGACAGCGGCGAAAAAAAAGAAAAAAAAAAAAAAAAAAAAAAAGAACCTTTTTTTATTTTATTTTCGTTTGACAAAAAAAGATGTCTTTCTTGTTGAGTTATTCCGGCAATGACGACAGACGAGAAAGGAAGAAGAAAAGGTCGAATATATCGAATATTCGAGCTTGTTGTAGATAAATTGGTTTTGATGGAGAAAAGAAAAAAGGTGGAGAAGGATGGGTGAAAAGGGGATTTATAAAAGGGCTTTAGAAAATTTTTCTCGCGAAGGGGAGGAAAAAGGGAAGAGAGAAAAAAAAAAAATTTTTTTTATTATTATTATTAAAATTTTTTTTTTTTTGGTAATAATGATGACTCGGGCGGGGGCGGCGCCTTCTCACTGCTCTGTCTCTTGATAATAATAATATTAATAATATTCTAAATTGGGGGGGGGGAGGGTGTCTGGTGCGCTGGACGCGTGAGAAGGGAAAGAAAAAAAAAAATAAAAAAGAGGGCGAAGGGGGGGCTAGAAAGAGTGGAAACAAAAAAAAAAAATTTTTTTTTTAGTCCCGTCTTTTTTTACGGTTCAGGAAATGGTCTTCCTGATTCGGATTTAGTTTTTCCCTAAGAAAGTGATTTAAGGATTTCGTCTCCTTTTATAGTATATAGGGGGGATAAAAATCTAAACTATTGTTTTATTTTTCTGAATAAATCTCAACGATCAAATTTTCTTGGCATTTTATATAAATGATATTTTGTTTGGTAATCTAAGTATAGTAAACGCACTCTTTGTATCATCACCTAACCAAAAATAAAAAAATAAAATAAAAAATAAAAAATAAAATAAGCAAACCAGTGAGGAGAGTTATGAAAAGAAAATGCCTAGGGTAAAGATAAAAGCGCGGGGACAAGAGGAGAAGAAGCGTTGGTCGTCTGAAAAAGTGCTTTTATCACGTACCCAACTGCAACGGATGACGAATCGACAGAAAAAATACCGGTCGACAATCACGATCATGTTGTCGAAGTATGCGAAAGAGAAGGGGAAACAGTCTCAGTACGCAGGAGGGATGGAGTTTGGAGCTGAAGGAAGAAGAAGGCGGGGTACGTGGTTTGTTAATGGGCGAGGATATTAGATTTGGGTTTTCATATTATCTTTTGATAATCCTTAACTCAATAGCCATTACGGTGCAAAACATAAATGTTCCACGCAGCGTCGAACCCGCCGCCGCCTTCAAGATATCTGAAAGAAAGCAAGTTAAATTATAGAGAGACCCGGAAATATCTCTTTTTCCAGGTCGTTTCGTGCCCATAGGTCCTCTAATTCATTGCAAACATTCCAACTTGTGAAGTTCACTTGAGAGGGGAGAGGGGAAAATAGAGACTGCACTGTGTTGACTCACGCAAGCAAAAATGCTAAATTTTTGTACTTAAGTTATTTTATACACAAAGAATGAGCACTGCTTATTAGCATGGCAAAAAGGTCTGGAACAGGATTTAGAGGGGATCCGCTTGATCCATAATCCAATGACGCAGCACTGGAACATCAAGAGAAGTGAAAGGAAAAGAGCCTTTAAACCAGAACTCCACGAGCAAACAAGCGGAAATAAGAACAAAGTGCAATACATCCCTAGGGTAGCGTATATATCATCCACGAACGCCAATGCCGAACTTTAAGGGAGGAACGCTATGTGGAAAAGCGCCGTGAGAGGTAGGGTTGACAAGAACAACGAAAAACATACATAAGTATTTATCCAAGAGACATCCGGTAAAAATTAGATAAGAGACAACAACATAACAGACGTTTCTTACCCGTCTCCTTTTCTCCACCTCTTGGCTTTTATACCTATATATTTTTTGGGTGGGGGAAAGGGGAAGAACGAATGAGAGATATATATTGAATAACGAGTGAAATATAATATTTTCCTTTCTTTTTTTTTCTTTTTTGGGGGAATGGGAAGAACGAGTGAAATATATATAAATCTTTTTTTTTAAGAGGGGGAAGGAAGGGCAAACGAATGAGATATATATAATTTCCTTTTCTTTGTTTGGGTAGGGATGGGAAAGAACGAGCGAAATATATATGTGATTTCTTTTCCTCAATACCGAAAAAAAAAGTGTTTTTTCATAAGGGTACAACGTTGAATGGTCCATTGGGTGAGAAAGAATCTAGTCAGGAAGCTTCTCCCATTTGCTCTCATCGTGTCCTTGATGCAGAGAAGCGAGTAATTGTCCATCCTGCGCAGCAAGAACCTTATAGAAAGCCCAATCTCCGTCTGCAACAATATCCAGCGGCAACCAGTTTTGAATATGAGGAGGTTGTGGACACAATCGACGAGATGAGTATTCGCCAACGGTTCCAGCCGTGTTCGGTGAGCAATGTCATCTCCGAGTCCTCGAAATTCTCAAGAAAGTACGAGGCGGAGGGGAGTTTGGTGACGATGCGGGTTAGCACTTGATGACCGACGACGAGGTGGGCGTCTCTGACAGGGTGTGATCGAACGACTGCGCTGCCGTACGTGCCATGATCCCGAGCGGTTGGCGATGCTGCCGATGTATCTGAATTGGATGGTCCAGAAGAAGCACGCCACGTGTTCGGAAGTAGGTTTGCGAATGTTAGGAAGCAACGCTGGCAGGCAGGGCGAGGATGCCGTGAGTTCACTTGGATGGCCAGGGAATGTGCAGTCCGCCCGCTCTGAAGGATCGTACGACCGTAAGAACCGGGTAGAGTTCCGCACAAGCGCCCAACTCGAACCCGGTCGGGAACTGATGAGCAGAACCCGGCGTAACAGAAGTGGTGTTCTGCGCCATGAGCATCTCGTTGAAAGAGAGGAGGTTGAACGTCCTCGTGGGGAGGCTCGGGCTTGGTTGTTCGTATGCTAAATGGATCTTCCTAGCTACTTGCGCTCCGATTGCGCACACCATACGAGGTCTTCTGCGCACAGGGGTAGATCTTTTGAAGCCATGAGGAGAAAGCGACGTGGAAGAGAGGAGAAGGGTTGTAAAATAGAATTCTTCTTGCGCTTTTGTTGTTGATGGATCTAGAGTTGGCGGTTTGGGGAGTAAGAGTTGGAGAGCAACAGCGAGAGCGTCACCCTTAGAGACAACCGGTACGAAAACACCGTCTATATTATTGTAATAGCATAGAGCCGAGTTGTTGTTTTGTGTTCTCAAGCTAGAAACAATTCGATATAGCTATTTATCGTCCCGTAATGCCGCGCCTTTAAAAATAAACTCAACGATATCTTCTCCATTGAAGGAAGAAAGTTTTCTAGGGTATAATATAAATATGTCAGCCATATTTAGATCGTCATGCTGACGGGAGCTGTATCGTGGAGTTTGAACAGACGATGGTGGTTGGTCAAGATGAGTGTGACAAAGGACAATATACCTTATTTTCTTGAGAGCGAGGATATTGAGATGAAAGCGAAGAGGTAATGTCGTGGGTGAGTGAGGGTGTAGCTTAAATGTTGTTTTGCTTGGTGGTGGAGGGAAAAAGTGAGGGAGGAGAGGCCGAAGAAGTAAAATACTTAAATAACCTTTTTTTTTTTGGGGTGACTAAGAAATTTAAAAAGAAAGTTACTTGTCAACCTTTTCTTGCATAGGCCGTTAAAAAAAATATATATATTTCTTGCTTTTTTTTTTGCTTTTTTCCCGCCCAAAAATAAAATAAAATAAACCAAACGGGCAAACGAGCAGAATCTGCTGAATAGCATGATAACAAGTAGAAAGTACCTAAGGAAATTGAAAAAGGCTATGATTTGGTGTTCATATATAGTAGTTAAAAAGTTGAAAAGGAAAGATATTTTTCTTTCCAATGAATAGTTTTTTTTTTTTTTTTAGTATATATAGTGTATAATGATGAAATATAATTTTAGGACGATACTGGGTAATTGATACTTAATTTAACAGAGCAAACCGACCTGAAATCCTGAATATACTTCTGTAACACTGTCTTCCGTCTGTCTTCGCCTATATCAAGGGCGACGCGTGCAAGGGAATGCTTCTTGCAGTAGAATAATCTCTTGGAGGTTGTTCCCGGAAGGGATAATTATTATACAGAATAAAAATGAAATAATGTTAATTGGACGAAGAATCTTTGTGGTATAGAGAATTTGTTTTGGTCAATAGGGAAAAAGAGGAAGGGAGGGCGGAACTCTTTTGTTGGATTTTTGCTTCTTTCCTCTTTTTTTTTTTTTTTTTTTTTTTTTTTTTTGGTTTTGAAGGGGAGCACAAGGAATACTCAGTAGGTTTCTAAAATTTCGTGGGAGGAGGAGGTGCGATCGTTATAATTTATAGTGGTAAAAAGTAAATTCCATGACCAAATAACATTGAGAAAAAAAAAAAAAAAAAAAAAAAAGAAAAGAAAGAGGAAACCCTATATTTTGATGGAGAATTGCCCGCTCACTCTGCTGAAATAAAGTATATTAAGCACTACTGCTTTACTACTGCCGTAACTGCTGCGTTATTGCTGCGCTGCTGCGCTTTGGCAATGCATTTCTCGAGCATTTGCGTGCGTAAAGGTAGATCAAAGTGGTACGTGCGTTTAAAAGCGGCGGGATTCTGAGACCAAGGATCTTTTGCATAAGGGAGGAATCCCTGACGGGATCGCTAAAGCTTAGAATTCCGATTCATCATTCACCTGTGGTAAACATCCAGACGGGAAATCTCCTTCCCTTCCCCTTGGTTTCCCGTGCGGGAGCCGTTGCACTAAAATTCTCCACAATTTTGTCCCACAAGGGAAATACCCTTACGAGAAATAGGAAATATAATAAGCCAAGCAGCTAGCGATCACGTAACAGTATAGGTTAGTAAGGTTATATAGAATATAAGCACAAAAAATTAATAATAATATTTGGCAATTTTGACAAAAATCAGGTGCAATTTTTAAATTTTACTTTTTATCTTCATAAAAAAGCGTACACATATATATATATATATATATATACTTGTATATATATACATATAATACCAAAAAAAAAAAAAAAAAAAAAAAAGAGGAGATTAAAGAAAATACTGCAAAATGAAATTAACATCAGATAATAAAAAAGGGGCGTTCTATCCTCCTACCCGTGCTTCTCTAATGGCAAGATGCTTATCCATCGCGGAGCACCCAATAATCCCTTACAGGCGCATAGGAATTAATTTTTTTCAAGTATATTATATTTATTTCAAATTATGATTTTCATCATCTTGGTCGCTCGCGTCCTCTTCATCTTCGTCAGATTCCTCCTCCTCCTCCCCCTCGGCGGCACTGGAAGCTGCCATCTGCTTCAGGTCCTCAAGGTCTGCCGCCGGTTGCTCCCCTAGTTCAACCTCATTATCGTGTCATCGTTTTTCCCGACCCATGAAGGTTGTTGCAGGGCGAACCCAACAGATGTTTTCTGTTAGCTCGCGGGTGGCATCTGACCCCTTTCTGTGCGATTTTATCCGAATCTCGTAGTATTCGACGCCGAAAATCCCCTTGACGTCGTGGCTGCTCGATAGCCCAAGTCCGTCAAATTGAAGCCAACCTTTTACATGGGCCGACAGCTCCCCTAGTTGAGAAAGAGGTACATGGACATAGCCGCTGGCCCCGCTGGCTTTCACTTTCGCCCGGGTAATCCCTGCGTCAGATATATCCACGAGTCCAGTCACGAAGTACACCCGTTTGTTGTATCTGGCGATGTCGTTGATCCAATTCCTTGTTGCTTCTGCCTCGAAGACGGCGTTGAATGCGGCGCGGACGTTTTTGAATGTTCGGTATATGGTGTATCCCCCCTCGACCACCAGGAGTATGTCGGATCTGGCTTCCGCTTGCAGACTGAAGTCTGATGAACTGTAATGATAGCCACCCTCGCTTCTGAATGCCCAGGTACGATTATCGTGGCGCTCGGTTCACCGATTTCGATGAGACTTTGGATTTTTTCTTGCACCTCCTCCGGCGGCTTTAACGGATCGAAGTTTGGTCGGATAGGGTTTTTCGTAAGATAACCGAGCTGAAGGATACCTTTTGGAACACTTTAGGCAGTAGAACAGCAGACATGGCGCCGCCCTTCAATAAACTCGTTTCTTGAATAATTAATTTTTTTTCAGGCAAAAGGAAGGTGGTTGCTCATATACCAATTCGTAAATGTATAACGCTCTCTTCTATAAATTATTCGTACCAGCGGGGCCCATCGATCTGTTTCGTCTGGTTTGACTACGTCAAATGGTAATCAAGGCAACGTTTAAACATTGGTGAGATAGCTCATGATATTGTTAGGCACGTGTTAAGCTATCCTTTACGTATCACACCATAATAATAATATTACTCCACATATGGTCCCCCGTAGATCACCTTATATCATTGCTCCACATAACGGCGAATACTATCGTTATGTACATAACACTTGACATTTACTCGCACGCCTCTGTTCCTGAGTTTTGTTTAAATACATCCCGGAAAAAACCTCAGGGTTGTTACAGTACACCCTCCAACTTTTTACCAGTGACTCAAAAAGTAATTGAGCGATCGAAAAACTGCATATACTAACTCGATAATTCCGTGAGTCCAGAAGAAAATTTGACCGCTATTTATAGATTCCGCGAAGAGTCTCCTTAAATGCTGAGAAGTGGAGAACAGGACTTTAAAATCTCGGTTGAACGAAAACCTATCGATCGAAGAGACGCGACGTCTCGAAACGCAACCGCCACCGCTCATCACTTTATAAAGAAATAGTGCGCACATCGCCTACGGGCAGCGTATACGTAATATAACGGCCGCTCACGCAGATATTCGGGTCGGTTAAAGCTCAGGATGAAAGAACAGGATCTTGTCAAAGCCACCGCCAAGGACTCTGGGCTTACGGAAAAGGACGCACAGTCGGCTTTGAACGCCCTCACGTCGGCCGTCTCAACAGCTTTAAGGGAGGAACATAAAGTCACTTTAGTCGGCTTCGGCACCTGGGAACATCGCCAGCGGCTTGCTAGGAAAGGAATGAATCCCCGCACGAAGCAGGAAGTCAAGTCCCTACAACCAAAATCCCCGTATTTAAGGCAGGCAAAGCGCTCAAGGATTCCATTAAAGAAGAGTCATGATGTATAGCAAATTCAAATTATCATACTCCATATACGTTGGCCCTAAAGCGGCCGGCTATAAGGTCAACTAGATAAAAAAAAAAAAAAAAAATGCAATTACAGGCCAAATGCACAAACGGAGCCCAAAGTAATGGGTCGCTTAGATTATTGTTACCTGTCGTCCGGTTTCCTCCAGCAACTTTGTTAAAGCACTGTGTAACGCTTCGGCGACGTCCCTAGATGAGAAACCCTCTCCGACATGAGCGAGCGTTTGAAGAATTCTTTCATAATAAGAATGCGTTGTCGTTTCCCACTTTCCACAGCGAGCCCATAACGTTTGCAAAGCCACCGAGATGCAGCCCGCAGGCGAGGTGGTTGACTTCGTCTTGAAACTTCTCCACGCCGCCATGAGCGTGAAGCACGCTGAGAGGAAGGCAACCTTGGATTTGCTAAGGTCAAGGCTCGCTAGGTCTCTGACCGTCAGCGGGTCTGTTTCCCAGTCTTCGAGAAGGAGCATGCTATTTAATGGCTCGTCGTAGTCCACGTCGCCGTGACAGGAGAATACCACGATAGGTACCTCCATTTTAATAGCTCAAGAGCGTCTGCTCGCTTCGGATGAACGTTACAGAGCGACTTGTTGTTAGCGTCCATGGTTGGAAAGTCTCTTGCATGAAGCTGACGTCTCTTTCCGCTTCTAATTTCTGAAATTCTTGCCCGACGAGCTGGGCGGGGTCTCGGATAAAGCAATGACAGCTGCCAGAGGCGATTTGAGTTAAGCCCTGGTAGCAGAGAACCGGCCTCGTGGTGTCTCGAATACGTACGGAAAAGGATCTTCAATGTAGGGGCGTATGAAGAGATAATGCGGCTCATAGCGCCCATATCGTTCGGCTTTGCCGCCTTGTATCCTCCAGCGGCATGGATGGGATAAAGACAAAGCACACCGGTAGGTATCCAGCAGATGTGCGGCCATTTCTTACCTTAACGTGTCTTTTAAGATGCCAGTAGCAGCAAGCACTGGACGCACAAGGCTGTCCCAAAGCTTCTTCAGAACTTGCACCAGATTATTGAATGTGGCGCTGTATAGGTCGTCATCCTGAAGGCCGTGGTCAAGATTTTCTTGAATCAGCGTACTTTTGCTGATCAAGTCCTTTTCGTCAAGCCCTAGGAGAGGTATCGAAGTAATACCCGTTTCAGAGACGATAAACGCGTCGCTTCTAATGTTCGTGATGTTGCGACGACGATGGTGGCGTCTCGGGCTAAGTTCACGAGTAGGTCAGGGACGGTTGAGCTCAAGTCGGGAATAGCGCAGCGGATGCGTTTCTGCAACTCGAGCACACTTTTTACCATAAATCCCGCTCGTACAAGGAAGCTCCTTCGCTAACAGATAACGACAGCGTTTCCGCCTCAGCGTAAGCAGCGCATAGCGAGGCTCTTTGTTTTTGAGGATAACATCATCGGCGCGATGTTAGTTGATGGACATGCAATCCCTCGACCTTCGTCTAGTAACTTCAGTGCCTCGTATGGTTCGGCTCCCGTTTCTAGAGCCGCTGCAGCCGCAAAGCGAGAGATGCCGTAAAAGGTCCCTAGCATTCAAGTAAGTCTTCGCGGCCCGCATAAAGTGACATTTCACCAAGCGATTAACGCACGACGAAAGCGCACGGTACGTTCTGCCTAGGGCGACTGCGCGCACCGTCTTGGAAGGTTGTGCAGGTAATCGACAAACGTGAGTGAAATTTCTATATGAGAGCGCGACTCTCGCAAAGGTATAGCTATTGATCGCTCTAGGTATAGTACCGCTTGATCGAGCAACCCTCCCTGTAGTCTGGCCCACACAATCAGGTAGAGACCGTCAGCAACGTAGCAGCCTATGCACGGATGAGTCGATATATAGATTCCCAAAGGCCTCAACTTGAGCGTCCGCTGATCGGTTTCGTGGTCCAACTCATGACACAATTCCAACCCTATCTAACTGACATTTCAAGATCCCTGTAGTCCTTTTGCCGGCATTTGGTCCATCTGATCTGGTGGGACATGCCGAGATTATTGAGCGATCGTAGCCAAATATCTTTCGGCCACCATGGTCTCAAGGTCCATTAGAGCGTTACGAACTCGCTCTGCAATCTCGACCGACCTGGTCAAATGTCCATTTTGTCTTTATCGTACTGAACGTGCTTTTGTAGAAAGGTAGTCCAGAGTCGAGCTGCGCTCCAGGCGTAAAATCTCCGTGCGCATTACGGAGTCCTCGGCTAACTCTATAGCCTTGTCGAGTTCCTCTGACCTCAAGGCCGCGTAAGAAGCTCTGATATAGCTTGAGTATAGGTGGTACAGCCGCGCCACGTTTTCGTTGTCAACATATTCGTCCCTTGCCGTACCTTTTCGAGTAAGCTTTGCATGTTCGTAGGGCGTTGATCTCAAACTGTTTTGAACAATGAAGAGAAAGGCGTGCCAATAGTTCTAGAAGCCTTTGGCGGTTTCGCTTAGATTGGATCGTCTATCCAAGGGAGACGTTCTTTCAGGGCGATGCCGATGTCTAGGTTTGCCGCAGCTGCAGGAGGAGCATTCGTATCCTTAACCAAGGACGTTAACCAAACAATGAATTGTACCGCTTCAGGTGGGATGTCACGCTGTCGGTGACACAGGGTCGAGGGTTTCCATTGAATAGCGTGTAAGTGAGGAGTACTTAATGTAGCTAACGGAAGAGTTTCCGAGAGGCGGGAATTTATTTATACATAGAGAACCGTTGTCTAATATATATACTCATCCCTTCCCTTAATTATGTGTTGCGAATGATGTAGCTATAACATCGTGGCGTGATTGACGATCATGCACCTGAGTTGGAATAGTACTTTTATTGTACCATATATCTACTATTGGAAGTATTAGACTTTTCCCCAACAATATCGCCAAATCCTTCATTGAATAAAGGCGGCTGTTTCTGAACTATAGTCCTTGTTATTCTTTCCCATTTTTACCCTTTTGTGAGGCATAGCAACCCAACCCGTCCAAAGATTTGGTAGAGGCGGAAACTCAGTATTGCTAATAGTGACTGCAAAACTAATACATGTGTCTATTATAAAATTTTGTATTCATTATTATTAAGTACCTATTCTTCTTGTACCTTAAGTTAAGTAAAACTTTCAATTCGTCTTGAGTCTTGACTCTTATTGACGAAACGAAACACACCTCGTTTAGTCTTGCCGAAAAACATACAAAATAATAATAATTTTTTTTTTTTTTTTTCAATTTTTTTTTCAATTTTTTATTCTGTTCCAAAAATTTAAAAATTAGGATTTCCCAAAGTAAGTAGTAGTCACTACTCAAAAAAAGACGTTCAAATTTTTTTTTATTTTTATTTTTTATTTTTTATTTTTTTCAGTTCCGCGGCAGTGCTCACCCAGACATGTTCTAGACCTTTTTTTCTTTTTTTTTTGCTGGAACAAGGCACTTTCCCTTCCTAACCAGGGAACCAACTTGAAATAGAAAAAAACAAAAGGAAAAAGAAGAAAAAAGGGTGAGAAAAAGGGATGAGCCCTGCTTTTTCTGCGTTCTTGCAGGCTGGGACTGACTGGCTGGGCTTACATTCCCTTGAGACCTGATTTGACGGCATCGGCGGCACCGTGGTAGCCGCTGCTAGAAATCTCCCACACCTCGAACGGCGCCTTTTTTTTTTCTTTTTTTCTTTTTTTTCTTTTTTTTTTTTTTTTTTTTTTCCTTTCGGAATCTTTGTTATGAGAGCTGTTTTAGCGTTACTTTAGGTCACAGCGGTAATAAAGCAAAAATGACTAAGCTTTGAGTAAGAATTATATCACATGATAGGATGAGGTCACTGTTGTCATGGTACAGTCACGCAATAAATTTCGCCATAGCAATTCGCTATTCTAAACCGGTCTGGGTCGCTTCCTGCTATTTTCGCAGCTGAACCGAACGAAGACCGTAAACAAAAAGGAAAAAAATAATCCCTCGTCCCCTTACTACTTAATATTTTTTGTATATTTTCAATGTTAGAGAACCTCCCACCCGGTCAATCAACACCTTTCTTTTTCAACTTCCCGCTTGTCGCCTTTACAGTAAGCAAAAAAAAAAAAAAGACTACGATATCATCTTCTCTTATTTATTAAACGAGAAGTTTTTCCTTTTTCTCACGAAGAAGAAAGTACGACGAAGCATATATATTCAATCTCGGAAGACACTTAGCTTGACGAAAGGTCTCTTGCGCTTTCGAAATATATATAACATTCTCTACGGTTCAATGCGATCGAGTGCTCAGGAAGCTCTGGATCCTAAAGCGCTTCGTTAATATTATATATATACATATATATATACATATATACACAGTATCAACACCAAAACATAGGTTCGTCATCCTCAATTCGCTCTCATGCACAATGGTTCGCTTGGTCATCGGACTACGTTTGGTGAGCTGTACGCTTAGATAATTACTTCAATTGGAAACTGGTTGCGGTGGTACTTTACAACAATCTGTAACCGCAACCTCCTTTTTTTTTCCTTTCTTCTTTTTCCTCTCGGTTCAGCCTCCTGAACTCCCTCACAGCATACATGCCGTTCAACTCACTAACGCCGGCGGTGTATCACCACACCCGCCAGCCTCGACATCATCGAATTCTCCTCCTTTTCCAACTACTCCAACGCCTCGGTGTATTCCGCGCGTCTACCCTAAGCTCTGTCTCGTCGTTCCTCCACGTCGACAAGCTCGAGGTACAATACCCCAAGGAAAACCTTCAACCTACCTCCCCCAATCATCAACAAGGCACGGTGGCGTCGGAATGGTGAGCCCGTACACGGCGTCGCCACCAGCTACGTGGACCACAAGCTCGACTACGCTGGCCGTTCTAGTCCGAGGGAAAGCCCGAGAGCGAGCCGAGAACACAGTCCCGTAAAGTCCAACCAGACTACTCCGCGTCCTCTGCCGAACCCGTACCAACTGTCTACCGCTAGTACCGGGAGCGTCCCCCGTACGGTCGACTTTCACTCACCTCCTCCTTTCCCCCAATTGAAAAAGGCGGATACTACGCTGGCCCTTCGAACTATTCGGACGCGTTGCCGTCCCGTTCGACGGCTCAACCGAAGATGAATCGGAACACGAGCAAACGAGGATGTTCCGGCCGACCTCCCTAGTCCTGAGCTCCAGCAGCTCTTCATCCCCGTGCTGGAGTCGGATTTGGGACAATTGAAAAACAGCTCCGTCAGCCACTTGAGGACGTTGTCCACGATAGCTCCGGCCTTGTCGTTGCGGTCGCCGCGAAGGTGTAGTAGGCATGCACGGCAGGAAGCGCCTGACAAAGCTCAAGCAGAATAGTGACTCTTGGGCCAACAGGGACTGGATGGACAAGCAAAGGAAGTACATGAAGGCGTACGAGTATCTGTGCCATATTGGTGAGCTAAAGAGTAGTGAATTGATTCTGACGCGTTTTTTTTATGGGAGGAACACGTCTAACATTATTTTAGGTGGATTGAGAAGTGTATCGAGGAAACATCCCGAGATCGTGAAATTAGAGGAAGCACTGCGGAACGGTGTTGTTCTGGCGAAAGTCGTCCGTGTCTTTGCCGGAGCGGTACCTCGAATCTTCGGTGACGACGGGAGAAAGCTGCAGTTCCGTCATCCGACAACATCGTTAGGTTCTTCAAGTTTGTCGACCAGTTGGACTTCCGGACGTCTTCATTTTCGAGCTCACTGATCTCTACGAGAAGAGAACATTCCGAAAGTCATCTACTGCATCCACGCCTGAGTTTCCTTTTGTTTAGGCTTGGTATGACCGATTATTCCATCGGAAATCTCATCGGCAAACTCGAGTTCACGGAAGATGAACTGCAGAGCACACAGCGTGGTCTCGATATTGCTGGTGTCTCATTGCCAGTTTCAGAGGAATGGAAAAGCATTTCGAGCCTGAACCGGTCGAGACCTGAACTGAAGCTCAGGCTTGCTGCCTTGGGCACTGGCTGGATGATGGAAGACCTCTGGGACCAGGAACCGTCCATTATTGCGCTCCAGGCACTGGTTAGGGAATGTTCGCTCGATCAAGCTTCGCTTACCGTGCTGATATGGCTGCGTGGGCCACTGAGGTAAACATCCTAAATTATATATTCCTGATCACACATTCTCTAACATTTCCTATCTTTCTAGATCGTCGCGCTTGCCAAAGGATTCCTCGTTCGTGCCGCCCTCGCTCAGCAGAAGCGACAACTCAAGCGTGCCTCCCCCGCCGTTGCTAAACTTCAAGCTGTCTTCCGCGGAAACGCTGTTCGTGCTCGCCAGCAGGAGGTTAGGAGCCAACTCGCCAAGCACACAAGAGCATCACCAAGTTCCAAGCCGCCATGCGTGGTGTTCTGCTGAGGGACTCTATCGACAGGCACATGGACGAGGTCGTTGATTCCTACGATAGCGTCGTAGAATTACAGGGCTTCATCCGTGGAATGCTCAAAAGGCAAGAAATCGCAGACGACCTTGACGCTCTTCATCATGAAACCCCGGCTATTGTTGAACTCCAGAGCGCCATTAGGGGAAACCTTTACCGCAGCAAGGTTTCTCGGGATATGGACCAGCTAGAGTCTATGGAAAGCTCCTGGACCAGCCTCCAGGCTATTGCAAAGGGCATGATGATCCGCAAGGAGATTGCCTCGAAGCGCGAGAAACTCGTGGCCTGCCTTCCCCAAATCATCGAGCTCCAAGCAATGTCTAGAGGTCTGCTAGCCCGGGACATGGTTGAGGATATCGAGGATGATTTGGATGAGCACCTCTTTGAAGTTGAGGATCTCAGACCTTAATCTTCGGTTACCTTGTCCGCAAGGAGTTCAATGAAACCCAGTCCGCTGTCCGCCGTCACTTGCCACAAATCATCGAGCTGCAGGCACTCTCTCGCGGCGCCTTGGTCCGCGGTAGCAACATGGTGTTCGTTGCCGAACTTGAGACTCAGTGTGCCGACGAAGTGACTGGCCTTCAAGCCTGTATCCGCTGCCTTGGCTCGCAGAGAAGTCAGATACACCATGGAGTGTCTCTACGATGAGGAGCCCGAAGTTGTCGACCTCCAGGCTCTGGCCAGGGGGAAGCTTGCCCGTGTCGCTTCGATGGAAAGCTGAAGCACTACAAGAACAACATGGAGAAGGTCGTCAAGATCCAGAGCTTCATCCGCGCCAAGCAGCAGGGTGAATCGTACAGGAGTTTGAGTAAGAAATTCATTCCACTTCAGAACAATTATTTGAGACTTGCGCTAACCAGGATATTCATTAGTGAACGGAAAAAATCCTCCCGTCGGAACCGTGAAGAACTTTGTCCACCTCCTCAGTGACAGCAACCTTGACTTTGACGAGGAAATTGGTGAGCATTCCCTTAATGCAGCGTCACTAAAACGCGATAGCTAGCTAACGAACGCCTCAATACAGAATTCGAGAGATCCCGCAAGAACGTCGTTCAGCACGTCCGCGCAAACGAGATGGCCGAACAGTATATTGAACAGCTCGATGTTAAGATCGGTCTTCTCATCAGGAACAAGATCACCCTCGATGAGGTCATCAAGTACCAGAAGCTCGGCGGCCACAGTGCCGCGCTGTTGAACAATGTCGACCTCGCTTCGGCGGATCCTTTCGACCTCAAGGCGCTGAACAAGAACTCTCGCCGCAAGCTCGAGCTCTACCAGATGCTCTTCTTCGCGCTTCAGACTCAGCCTATCTACCTTTCACGGTTGTTCCAGAGGTCAGGGCCTCGCCACCCCTGAAGGGATCTCAAGAGGCTTGAGAACCTGGTAATAGGATTATTCGGTTATGCTCAAAACCGCCGCGAAGAGTTCTATCTCTTGAAGCTTATCCGGATGAGCATCGTGGACGACATGTCTGGGTGTAAGACACGCAGGACTTCCTCCGTGGTACTTCTTCTGGACTAAGTTGATGGTCAACTACATAAGGTGGGCATACATTCTTCCTGCTTTGTCCGGTATTCGTCATTACTAACAATTTCCTAAATAGGTCTCCAAGGGACCGCAAATACCTCCGCGAGTCCGCCGGACCATTTATTGTAGATAGGGTTCTTGACAACGAGGAGCTCGACCTCGAGAGCAACCCGCTCCAGATCTACCGCTCTTTGATTAACAACGAGGAACTGAGTACCGGCCAGAGGTCTCACCGCAGACCTGACGTCTCCAGGAGGAAGCCATCCGCGATCCTGAGACCCGTCAGACCTTTGTCATGCACCTCGAGGACCTCCGTGATCTTGCGGATGGCTTCCTCGAAACCTCGAAGACAACGCGCATAAGATGCCCTTCGGAGTCAGATATTTAGCGCAAGCCTGCTACCATTCCTTCTTAACACCTTCCCTCAGGACGACGTTGATGGTCTCCTGCAAGTAGTCATCCACTTCATTTACCTTAAATACCTCCACCCGGTCATCATCGCCCCCGAGACCTCCGGCATCGCTGAAAGAGCTTTGACCCCCGCAAAAAGAAGAACCTCCAGGAACTCGATAAAGTTCTCTGCCAAGTCAGTGCTGGCAAAGCCTTCTCAGTCAAGGATGACATCTACCTCCAACCGCTCAATGAATACCTAGAAGGTGCCAAGATCAGGATGAAGAACGTCTTCAAGTTCATTGTCAACGTCCCACTGTTGAGAAGCAATTCGACATGGACGAATTTGAGGACCTTACCCGCCGCACGAACCCTACCCTCTACATTAAGATGGCTGACATCTTCGCCTTGCACGGTGTCGTCGCAAGGGAGGTGGAGTACATGGCCCCCGACCCGCAGGACCAGGTCCGTGACTTGATCCGGGAGCTTGGTAGTGTCAAGAACAGCGAAGCAGAGTTGCAGAGTGTTCCAGCACTGAAATCAACCTCACGCTGAACCCCAGATTATGTCGCATTGAAGGTATATACAACTATAGCTTTTTATTCACCGTGTTGAAATTCTTATACTAACATAATTTCCCTACTTAGACCCGGAAAGCGAAGTCAAGGCGCTCTTCACTGAGACCAAGAGATGTATTCTCTATATCATAAGAGTACAAACGGTAGCCACTTGATGAGATTTTAGTTAAGCCTGTTACTGAGGAAGATGAGCTCCGGTGGCAAAACCTGATCCACGAAGAGACCTCTGGAAAGAAGAGAGGTGCTTACGCGGATGCTTCCACACGCTATCTGATCTGAGCATGTTGACCTACTCCGAACTCAAGAAGACCGCTTTGGAGAACGTTCTCAATTGGAGCAGACCGGCAAGATTTCCGAAAGGACAACTTCCAGGAGATCCTCAATGCCATCGCCACGGACATCAGGACAAAGCATCGTCGCAGAATGCAGAGGCAAAGGGAAATCGAGGGTGTGAAGCAGACCCTGAGCCACTTGGACGAAAAGGCCAAGTTTTTGGAGGAGAAGCTCCGTAGTTACAACGATTACGTCGAACAGGCAATGGTTACTTTGCAAACAAAGAAAGGGTCAGTCTATATTTATTCCTCCGTCCACTAAAGTATAACAAAACAATCGACTAACAAATGATTTCTCGATATTACAGAAAGAAGAAGGCCGTCTTACCGTTCACACGGCAATACTTCCACATGAGGGAGCTGCAAAAGTCCGGAAAGGTTCCCAAGTTCGGATCTTACAAGTACACCGCGCGGAATCTCCAGGAGAAGGGCGTCCTTATCTCCATGGAGGGCTACCCTGATAGGCAATGGGATAGGATCTGCTTTACCATGTCCTCGATGAAGTTGGCGTCTTCTTCATCGAAGCCAGCATAGGAAGCATGATGCTCCAGGCGCCAGCGCACGTGTTCCACTTGATGAACTCCTCCAGGTTCGTATAATTCCAACTATCTATCTTAGCTTGAGAATTAAACACTGCTAACATGTTTCTATACAGCACAATTTAACAACCACCAGTTCATGACATTATTCGAAGGCATGGTCAAGCTGAACGTCAACCTTTTCCTCCACCTATTATTCAAAAAGTTCTACCGCGATGAATAAAAAGACTCTATAAACTTTCTCACGTTCAATTCTTATCCTAAATAAGCGACCTACGAAAGTTCTTTTACGCTATTCATGCATGGAACATGATTATAAGTATATACCGGTTGCCAAGCGCTATCGCAGTTTTTGTTTTGTTCTTTTTTACGTGTTATTACTTTTTGATGCGATAACGTGGAAGATGAAAACGAAAAGACGTTCTCCACGGATTAATTATAATATCTGTAATTATGATTTCCTCTTTTTTCATAACCCCTCTCGCACGCTTCCGCTTCCTTATCCGCTATCCATCCATTTCATCCTTTTTTTTTTCTCTTTTCCCTCCCTTTTGTCTATTTCTCCTTCTTTCCTCCTCTGCTCTATCCATCTATACCTATAAGGCTTAATGTATTTTTTCTTTTTCTTTTCCTATAACGGCGCATGTATAAAATGAGGATGTTTTTTTTTTTTTCTGTTCCTTTCTCTTATGCATTATAACCTTTCAACCCTGTTGCATTTTTCTGGTTTGTTCGTCCTTTTATTTTCCTTTTCTGTTTGAGCGCTTCGATTCTTTCCACGAGACTATTCTTTTCTGTTATTTAACTTTTTTTTTTTTTTTCTCTTGCTCTCTATGGGCTTATTACTCTTTTAAGTGTTTCCTTCGCAAACATCTGGTATCGAAAAATACTGGTCTGAATCAATCACATTGGAAGCCTCCATAACGGGTAGATGAGCCGTTGTGTTTGCTGAGTCACCAAAAAATAAACAGAATAAAACCCTCTACCCTCCCCAAAGGTACGAGGTATTAAAACAAAAACCCGCCTGCCTTTTCCAGTTCGAGTCTGTAATGCTTCCGTCTTGAGGTCGCTACTAGTTGTAGTAGGGATCTTATAATTAGAATAGGCTTTGTTATTATTTCTATTCAAAATCGAAAGAGCTGGCAAGCGCTAACATCGCACAAAAAGCATACGTGTCGGTGGTGAGGAGCTTGGAGGCTAAACTTTAGTTAACTAATAGCTGCGCGCGGATGCAGATCATGATATCATCTACCAATATAAGAAGCCGTTACCCATCAAATCTAACCTGGATGAGAAACTTCGGTTGTGGAAATGCGTTTCATGACCTCAAGCATGCACTAAGAAACCTGATAAAATTCTAATTTACACATATCACGACAAATCCACGTGATTCACCTGGCCAGTCTTTTATCCCTCGGTATCATTTATGAGTGATGTTGCGCCAATTAGTAGAGGGATTAAATCAAATCAAATCAAATCAAATCGCCGGAGAAAAAAAAAAAAAAAATCGTAACGATAATCAGGTAGACAGATAAAGCAGCAAGCAAAATAGATTTTTAAGAAAGAATGATAGTAGTAGTTTCCACGTTATAAAACAATTCAATATATAACTTTCCAATGCCAGACGCCGAACGCTAGATACTGAAGCATAAAAGACCAACAAACAACAAATAGAGAGAGCTGTCATCCTCCGCGTCCTCCTTTTCCCTCCTCACAATCTTACGGCGATAGCTAGAGGCAGAAGCTGGTCGACCAGCTGGCCAGGAGAAGATCAGAACGCGATTTGGATGGGATCGACGTGAAGGAGCGAGAGCGGTAGACCAACGCAGAAGAGTTAGAAGAGCCGGAACGAGACTCCGAAGCGCGGGAAGTAAGGAGCGAGCGCGGGCGGTTGAACCTGAGCTGAAGAAAGGCGCCTCCGATGGTCAAACCAGCGCAGGACTCTCGGCAACCGGCAGCTTAAGAGTAGCGACTACGGGCAAGGTGGCGGAGAAGACACGTGTAAGGACCCATGCCACGACGTCATTATCGTTGTCCGGAACCACGATGGGTACGTTCGGAGCATTGTATCGTCCAGCTGCTCGTCGGAGTCAATAGTACGTAACATTTTTAGACGGCTGCGAGTGCGTTATTATGCAGGGGCCACTTTATTCTCCCGAGAGGAATCCGATCGAGCATATATGGAAAATCCTGAAGTGTGAGTTGTTTAGACGACATCCTGAGCTTGCCGCAATGCCCGGCGTAAGTCAAAAGTGTGAGACCTTATTGTTAATACGACAATGGAGGCTTGGAACGCGTCGAGTCCAGGTATCGTTGAGAAGCTTTGTTCAAGGCGTTCCGGACCGGGTAGCTGCTTTGATTGAAGCAACGGGTGTATACAAATACCAGTTTTTTTGGTCGATTCTTATATCTTCCAAATAAAATGGATACCATTTGAAGCTCAGATTTCACACTTTTATTGAATTAATTTTTGTTTCTACATGTGCATTCTAAAATTAGAAGCTTTTTTTATGAATTATATAGATGTACTTAAGTAGTGAGCGGCAACCCCGAATAGATGTTGGGGGGGGGGTCTTTATATTGATGTGGGTAGC
Source organism: Pezizomycotina sp. ARF18 (assembly GCA_002224055.1). Taxonomy (NCBI): domain Eukaryota; kingdom Fungi; phylum Ascomycota; species Pezizomycotina sp. ARF18. Next base: position 245,418 of record AZLU01000026.1, read on the forward strand.
TGTGAGATTCGGTCACAATCCAGTGGGGAGTTGGAGGAGCTGGGCGTTTTTTCAGATTAACGGATTGGTTTTTTTTTTTTTTTTTAAATTTCTTTTTCTCCCCTTTTCCTATCGGTTCCGTCTATATTCTTCACTCTCAACAACAGGGATGATCGCAGCAAAGTATCCTGGAATTGGTATTGGTTGTGCTATATTATTCCCATGGGTAAACGCGCAAGGGTTGCAGGATGTCGGTATATTTCAAGCCATCGATCAATCCTCAGTCAAACTGGTCAGCTAGGAAGAGCAGTGGTTGGACTTTTCGCCGGGATCGAGGGGCTAGGCGCGTCACCAAAGCAGTCCATGTTGAATGGGATGCCGTTCGGACGCTATACAGTTTTGGGCTACGTGTCGAATCAATAGTTATGGTCCTAAGAACGCATGCACGGTACAGCTATGTCAGTCCTATAGCCATCTTTCGATGTGCCGAGGTTCTTGATGATTGTACCGACCCGTCAGGGTTCTTGCTCTGTGCAAACAGCATAACAGAGGTGTTACGGTTGCTAACGCTTCAGCTCAGTACGTCCTGCTTTGCATCGGAATGGCCTTAGTCTCCATGCTTTGCGTAATGAAAAACCCATTTACACAAGGGACGTACTTCACCGCAACTGTTGTTTTTATATCCGTGGTTTACGGAGGTAGCATTCGGTCTGCCAAACTGAGTACAGCGCACGTCGAACTGTCCTGGAACTGGATCGACCGAAGGCTGGCCGGATGGGATGTACTCAAGTCTATGCTCAATGCAGCGCAAACCAGCTTCGGACAGTATCTGGTCTGCTGGAACGAGAGATGCCGTGGCGGAGCGATCCAAGCGCAGAGCGCTTAGAGCTTTGACTGTAGTCACATTCGTTAAAGTCTTGAGTGTAGTTTTATGCTTGGCGGAAGTCCATGGACAAGAAAATGGGTCGCTATTGCTATTACAATTATTCTAGGGGCTTTCTCACTCGGCATCCATTTCTTCGCTGCCACGGCATGTTACTTGATGCGCATTGAAGCTAGGGATCCGAGAGCTGTACGTGAATGTATTGCAGCGGTATGGCTCATGTTTAACGGTGGAAGGTATACAAAACGCATGGCGCGGTTCTTGCAAAAATCGAACCCAAATGTAGCCGACGCTCCGCCGAGGCTACAAAATGGTACAGAATATTCGAGTGCTGCACTACATTATTCAAGACGTTGGAAATCATGAATGTAGTACTCATTGCATGTGGCCCGTTCGAACAAGATCGGTCCGCTAAGATTGGATATTTAGTTGGTCTGGCCATATGGGTGTGCGCTTCTTTCTTCAATGGCCGGCCATTCTAGTTGTGATTAACAACTTGAATATATAAAGTTCCGGAAGAGATCGAGTGTCTGTTGTTGGAAGCTGGCGTGGGCAAGACATCGATTGCAGCATCCACGCTAGCGACTGGTATAGTTTCTATTTTCAAGCCTTAGCAAGTGCCGTCGGCCATAAGAAGACTCTGGGCAAGGAACATCTGCTAATTATATTTAATTTTTTTATTCTATTTTTTATCTTAAATTTATCAAAGTGAATGTGGCGAAATTGTTAAGTTACTTAATAATTGTTCAATTTACAATAAAACAAAATAATAAAGGATTAACGAACGGTTAAAAACGAGGGTACGCAAAAAGCCGCTGTGTAAATTATATTGAACACCAGAAAAGTTACATCGGTCGATCCAAAGGACCCTCAACTTCAAAAGGTGAAGATCGGTTCCTAACTTGGCTTGCGAAGAAAGTTTTTAGTACTTATTATATATAATACTTTATTGTTCAGTAAAGTTCTGTTTTTCTCTCCTATACAGCCTTTTATCCTCTTTTTTTAACTTTATTTCTAGTTATTCTTTCATTAAGCAGGTTTAAAGTACACTACTAGTTTATTCGAATTATACACCACTTTTTGAAACACGTCCGTTCGGGAAATACTCTATACGCTAAGTGATATAGGTGAATAAATTAAGTGACAATGATAGTGAGACGATACGAACGATATATGTAAGGTACTATATATAATTTAAATATACCGTGCACACGGGAGTTTAACTTCTTGCTTTAAAGAGGATTTAATAGAGAATGAATGAGCTGCTAAGGAGAATACGATATAATCAAGCCGTGTACTGTCAGATATGAAATATCCTGCTTCCTCTCTGAAATAGGATAATTAAGTGCATGTAGCTACGCCAGTGAGTGATAAGTCCGCCTCCAAGCTGCAAGATTCGAATATTCGTACAACTCTTAAAAATAGCATAAGCAAGTTAAATAATAACTAACGAGATATTACTACCTATAAATAAACAGTAATTAGCGTCCGTCTCTGCTGTGCCAGTGAGCCGTTTAACCCCACATGCTGACTCTAATAACAGGATCAATTGTCTCTGTCTCGCCGTGGTACGTCTAGCCTCAGGTCAGTAGAACAATCAACTAACGATGAAAGATAAAATGGTCGCGGAGCAATGAATCATTTATGTCTGTATATTTTAGTATCGGAGGAATCTATAGTATTCAGGTTATTTACGTTCAACAACGTGTTTTTACTCATGAGATTTTTGGATCTTTTTTGTTTCTTTCGGTTTTTTACTTCCTTTGTTTGTCACTTCCAAAGCACCTCATGTGAACGTTATTAATCGAGGCCCGTTAAGACTACTTATTATAATAGAATCTTTCTCGACGAAAGAGAAAGAGCTTTGAAAAACCCTTTCCCTTAGAATCTCGTGAAGCCACTTCCATAACATGTCCCTGCAAGCTCTTTCCAACGTCGGAGCTACTAGTACTATTCTTCTAATCCTTTTACTTTGTTCCCCCCGCTGATTCATTCGCCGGGACGCAACCCGAAGAAATACAAATCATACACCACCAAACTAACGGGGAAACACAACAACCAAAATACCGCCGCCGCTCTTCCAAAAAAAAAAATACTGCGAGCCGCGATGCAGGCGAAAAATATCGTATTGTAACATCCACCCCGCCATAAAATGTGCGAACCACACGCAGGACGCCATCGTGACCATGGCGCCACTACCTCCCACGCGGGCTGCGAATTCCTTGTCGTAGCGGCATCTGGAGGAGAGCAGGAGAAAAGTACCAGGAGCGGGCCATGTCGCGAGGGATACTAGTAGGAGCTCAACGCCCGGAGGATGGCTGTTGTCGTGCGGTGTTCAGGAGCATGTGCGTTTCCGAGGAGAGGTTGGGCCGGTGATGCACCGACGGCTCTTCTTGTGCTCGAGTCATTTATACTCACCACTGAGATGCTTCACTCGTTTTTTATGCTTTCTGTGTGAATTGATATGATGTACCTGTATTTCTCTTCAATTGAGCAGCAATTGTCCGTTTTTCGGCTCCGAAATAGAAATAAATGTATGTGAAGGTATTCCTTCTGATAGTTATTTTTTTATTTTTTTTCTAAAAGAAGGGTAATTTTTATTGGCCATAGATTAATAAATACTTTTAAGCAGCAGGCCTGGAATGTTCTGAATTTACTTTTTTTTTTTTTTTTTTTGTTTAGCTTGGGTGTTTCTTAATGTCTCTTCTCGGGTTGGATCTGACGAACTCAAAAAAAAAAAAAGTTGAATCCACTGATACGGTGATACATGATGCGACATCGAAGAAGAATATTAGTATCAGTGCTTCAGTTATCGGAACGAATAACTGTTTTGCTGAAGTGATACCCGCTATCACCCTAACGTAGCTAGCTTGTCTCTGTGTCCAGCTTCTCCGCTGTGCACTTCGTGATATAGATCAATAAATTGAGTAACAATGATACTTGAGAGGGTACGAACAATATAGCCATATAGCAAATTAAATATAAATACAATACTACTACTCAAATACTCTCTTAAAAATAAGTAGGATATATATATATATATATATATATATATGTGTGTGTGTGTGTAGTTTAACTCTTGACCTAAGAGGGGTCCACGGAGAATGAGTGGAATTGCCAAGGAGGATATATACGACTTGACATGAGCGAGATTATAACATGAAAACCGAGATTATATTAGAAACTACTTCAGTACATGCACTGTATGTACTGTACATGCATATATCGCAGGAAGTCCCTCACAAGTGAAGGGGGTGGTAGATTGCATTGGCTTGTCTTGCCTGGCGATGTTGAGAGTTGGCAGTTTTTATTTTTATTTTTTATTTTTTATTTTCATTTCATTTTTTTTTTATTGCTGGACTGCCCTTACCTTATTCGTGTTGCCATAACAACCTCTTATTAGCCGCAACAACACGCAACAACAAACCACTTTACAACACCTTCTGCATACATCTTAATATTACTATTTACTCTGCTACTCTTTTTATTTATATTACCTTTCCTTACCCCTAGCAGAGATTATTTTTATCACGAACAAATTATACAATCAATCAATCAATCAATCAATCAACCGACAACGACAAAAAAGACGAGGGCTTGTTCAAAGAATCAATTTTCAAGCTTCGTCTAGGTCAGTAGTGAAGAGCTTTGAGAAGAACGGTTCGACGAGAGGTCGCTGGATACTGTTTAGATTCGACGTCTGCTTCGTCTGTTATACCATTTACGCTCCTTTCTTCTTCGCTCCTTTCAATCGACCATCACGGATTAATTATCACTACGACACGTTGTTTTTCGGATAAGGGGATACAACTAAATACAGGCTGGGATAAGCATCTACCTATCTCAGTTCTTTCAAGATGATGTTAACTCCTGCGAGTCGTCAATTTTCGGTGACGGTAGGTTTTTTCGTCGGCTTCCAAGGGAAGGGGATTTGGGTAGAAAGGGGGGTGTTGTTTCGTTTAATGGACAACTAAATGCTAATTGAAATCAAATTCTTTCAGTCCGAGTACGACCGTTCACGATCAGAGAAGCCTGCACAAATGTTCGTTTGACTTTCTCTCCGACAAGTTCACTTGTAGTTGTCGATGTTGCTAATGTTGAATGTTTTAAACGAAATAGTACGCGGATAGATGACCACCCTACATTCTTCGGTGACGGCTCCCTGGCTGGGACACCCAAGCCATCGATCACGAACAAGGGTTCCGGAGTGTTATTAAAGTAGTAGATGAGAATGTTCTGTAAGTACAAAAAAATCTTCGGTAAATTGAAGATTGTTGTTTACCTTCCTTAGAGTGTATGGGGTGCTAATTTGTGCCGATTATTTTATAGCATCTTCGACCCTCCCGAGCAGAACCCCATGCGAGATTCCAAAAGACGATCCTGGGCCCGCAAGGCAAGAAGGTGAAAGACATGAGGTCGGTTTCGACAGGGTCTTCGACCGAGAACGCGACCCAGGCGGAAGTGTACGACGCCACGTCGAGGAACCTGTTGGACAGCGTGCTCGACGTTAAATGCGACCGTGTTCGCGTACGGTGCTACTGGGTGCGGGAAGACGCACACTATCTCGTAAGCATTCATTTTTACACCCGTAGTTTTGTAGAAGGGATGTTTTTTTGTAATGGGTTTTTACAGGGGGACGAACAAGATCCGCGGTATCATTTTTTGACGATGGAAGAGCTGTTCGCGAGGATCAACGGCTATCTTCGGAGAAATCGATCGAGCTTACGCTTTCGTACTTGAAATCTACAACGAAACCATTAGAGATCTGCTTGACCTCTGGGCAGCAACGTGAAAGGAGGCCTAGCTCTGAGGGAAGACCAGAACAAACATCTCCGTTCACGGGCTTCGACGCATCGGCCGGCGAACGTTCAAGAAGTTATGGAGATGATCGTGCAAGGGAATACCAACAGGACGATGTCCCCGACGGAAAGCGAACGCTACCTCTCGCGGTCGCACGCGGTTTTGCAAGTAAATGTTATTCAGAAGACAGGACCGCCGGCCTTTCGGAAGACCACATGGCATCTACGCTGTCAATCATCGATTTGGCCGGTAGCGAGAGGGCATCTGTGACTAAGAAACAGAGAGAGCGTCTGTTGGAAGTGCCAACATCAACAGGTCCCTCCTCGCTCTCGGAAACTGCATCAACGCCCTGTGCGACCCTGCGAAGAAGAACCACGTCCTTACAGAGATTCGAAGCTCACCCGCCTTTTGAAATTCTCCCTCGGTGGTAATGTAAGACGTCATGATCGTCTGCGTTTCGCCTTCCAGCCAGCACTACGACGAAACGCACAATACCCTGAAGTACGCTGACAGGGCCAAGAACATCAAGACCAAGGTCTCGAGGACATGATCAACGTCAACAGGCACGTCAGCCCAGTACGTCAGGCCATCTTCGATCTCCAGAACGAGGTTGCGGACCTCAAGAAGAGGCTCGGGGAGCTACGAGGGAAGCTATGAACAAGTTGAACGAAACAGCAATCTCTCGCGATGCTGCCATGAAGGAAGGCATCCGGAGGATTAGGGCTGCCTTTGACTGTCGAACGAGAAGCAAGAAGAAGCTCAAGTTTACGCTCAGCATACGCCTTATGGAACGACGCATTGCTACGATCAAAAGCGTGGATGCAGGCGTACGATGCATGTTCGGTTACGGGGAGAGTGTTCAGAAAGCTTGGCCACGATATCGTCAATCTGCCGACGGCGTTTTGAAAGAGCTGAGAGAAAAGGACGGCTCGAGCAGGATCTTCACAAGGAGCAGTGGGATCAGGCTATCGATTCGGCTCTGCGAACTTCCACCCAGACCCTAATGAGCGTCGACGGTGGCGCGAGCGAGCTCGACATTGAAGCGCTTACTAGGGAGGCTCATTCTCTGAAGGCAGCTGGCGAGAGGATATCCTCGCTGACGTCGAGCGAAGAAGCGAAGCAGCTTCCGTGGAATCTCTCACGAAGGCCCATTTCCAAGCTATCATCGCGCTCTCTCAGCTTCGTGATATGAGCCCGAGCAGGCGCGTCGGAGGTGTCTTGCCCTGTCTAACGTTATCCAGGCATGCACCGACGCCACTAGCCAGGTTGTTAAGCGAACGGGGAGCTCATGGGAATCGACATACGTACCGACGCCGAAGAAGAGAAACCTGTCGAACGCCTTTTTCATGTCGCCAATCAGAAGCAGTCGCACTCGACGTCTCGATTATGACGGGCATCCCGATGTCGCCGCACAAAAACGGCACGCGAGGTCTTTTCAAGGTGGGAACCCCGGGAAGCGCGGCGTTCAGTCCGCAAGACTACGCCCAAGAAGAAACAGGTCAGGTGCATGAGGATGTTGAGGACAACGAGGGGAAGAGCAAGAGCAAGGCTGAACCCAAGCCGTCGTCTTCGGTTTCACGGAAGCTGCTGTTCTCCGAGGAAGCTCAGGCGGAGCAGGACCTTGCGTCCGCAGACCTGACGACAGCTCACCGGTCGGGCCGCACGCCTCCGGTGAGATCCACGCCGACGCTGGAGCCGGACTGGACGAGCCTGCGCGAAGACCGGTTCTCATCGGCGCCTCCAATCCGCAACAGTCGCATGGCTATCGGTTTCCTGTCCAAGAGGCAACTGATGCAGATGACGCTAAT